>PVKZ01003271.1:0-146096 GCA_004027375.1 Macroglossus sobrinus
TTTCTGCTACACCAGGCATGATATTGAAAATCCCTGACAACCTTTTCCTTCCTGAAGCTTCCCTCCCTTCCTCAGCTTTTGTGACAATGCACTATGGAAGTTTTCCTCCTGCCACTCATTCTCCTCAGCTTGTTCCTGGCTCTTCTTCCTTCCCCTCATTATAAGTAAGTGTTCCTAAGAGTATGCCTGGGACCTCTTCCCTTTCTTTCCTTAGGTGTCTCCTCTACCATTCCCACATCAATTGGCAAGTCTATTTAAGTAACTCTCCCGTTTACAGTTTTAGGCCTGTTCAAGGGCCATTTTCACCTACTTGCACTTCAAGTGATACTTCCAAATCACTTCCTCATCTTCCTCTCTAGAATAGTTCTTTGCTCCTAACTTCCTTATTTCTGTGAGATTGGCTCCTCCATTCTCTAAACTGAAAACCTCCTTGTCAACTTTAGTCGTTATTCCTTGCTCTGCAATTGGCTGTAAGGTCCTAGTTATGTTTTTCCTCAGTTCTAAGCCTCTGCTACCACTGAAGATCAAACTCTCATTATATTTCACCTGGATATGCAAAGTTAGATCAATTCTCTTATCCATTTTAGCCCCAACTACCAGATTAACGTGCCTAAAGATGAGTTCTGACTACAACTTTGATAACACCTTCCAAATCTGCCTGGCATGCATCACTTGAAGGAGAAGCAGTATTATTAGGGGTCTCTGAAAGATTTTTCAGAGTATTTTAGAGAAAAATTTCTCCCTGTAATCTGATAAAATAATGGAACAGCATGAGCAAAGGGAACCTGGTTTGACAGAGAGGAAGAGAACCACATATGCTTTGGTAACAGATGTTTTATCCTTTCTGCTAGGATTCTCAGAGATCAACTCCAATCCTCCAATTCTCCACAAATGAAAATTCATTCAGCAGTCTAAAACTAGTAATAGCCATTAACTTAAAATTCAGCAATCATCTCCATTCAGAGGGAAGTAAACAGAGAACCGTGGTCTCTGAACAAGAAATGAAAGAATGGAAAACCAGATGACAGATACCATGTCTATCATGTATGTTTTTTTTTTCCCCTGGGGGGGATGTCGGTGGGGAGGAACTCATGCATTCAATATAGGCCTCTTTTGACAAAGCCTTTTGTTAAAGGCTTGTTATATGTGGGTGGGGCTTAAGTTGGTTGAACTCTGCAAATGAATTAAGGAGAATTGAAATAGGCTTTTACAGGTGACTGAAATTAGCCAAATGCAACAGGCTCCAATTTACTTTACTGATTTATCGTCCTTCACAAGTTATTTAATGTTCACACTGAATTACTGGAAGTTAAGATCCAGAGGGCCCCTGTTTGTAGTACATCCTATGGTTATAATTCTTCCTTTCTTTAATTCCAAGAGTGAAAACCTTTCCACTGCAAAAGATAATTCAAATAACAAGATTCCCTTAACCAGATGTAATCTATACCCGTCTCAAACTTCAGAGAATGTTATGACCTTTACAATGTGCTCTGCCATATAGTTATTATATATACCACATAACTGCACACTATTCTTATCATCCATAGTAAACCTTGAATACTTTATTCATCTTGTCGAAAGCAGGCAAGTAATGCTTTAAGACTATGACTTTCCGATAAGAGAAGCAGATATTCATTTGAAAAGAAACTAAGCGAGAACAAAAAGCAAGTATCTAAGACACACATGCAAAGCATCGGACATACATGACTCATGACAGTGCCGATCAAGGAAAAAGCATCAGACACCGTTTTCCTCTTCGAATGTGATACATAACGAAGTTAGCCCTGAGTGCCACTAGCTTCCCCTTTACAAGGGCGGACTCAAGGCACGAGGCGAGGAGTTTCACCAGTTGCTTAACCAGACAGCGCAACGCGCTTCCTCTTTCTCCTGCTCTATTCGAGTCAAGACGGTCAGTCCCACACCAAGGCACCTGCGCCCTAAGATATCTTCGGGACATCAGCATTTCCGGACCAAGGCTCGGAAAGGTACTCTCTTCAACCTGACCGCGCACTTCGCCTGGAACTCATGAAATAACTGGTCGCCCCTTCCTGTTTCCCATACGGGGTTCCTCTGCCTCCGCCCGGCCGCGCCCCGCTCCTCATCCTCGAGGACACCGGCTCCGCAGCTCTGCGGCCCCGGCGGCGACAAAGAGCCGGACCCTGTCCGCGGCCGCCTGTGTCGACACTGGATGACAGACGCCTTCCTCTCTCTCTACCCGGACTCCTCATCACTCACCTACTCCTTCCTCGCAGTCGCCGACTGCTCACAGCCAAGGTTCCTTTACCAGCAGCCGCTGTTTTGTTTCCGATGTGAACTCGCAGCCTTTGGAGCTGACGGGTCCAGACCCCGCCCAAAAGGCTTCACCCGCGTCGTCATTTCCGGCTCTGGAGTCGTTGGGGGCCTGCCTGCCGAGGGGTGGGACCTAGAGGGACAAGGCGGAGCCCAGAGGAAAGGGGCAGGGCTTCCGGTGGCGTGTTAAAATGGCTGGGGAAACCCTGCGCTCCAGCCAGCCTCCCACCCACAGCACCAGCAGGGGTCGAGTTGGTCAGGGATTTGAGACGGCTATTGAGCGAGCTGAGGACCAAGTTTCTACGTAAACTGAGCTCGGCGTGGGCTCCTCTCTGCCTACAAGCAATGGCATCTTAAGCCTAACGTTTCTTTCCTTTCCCTGTGGTGCCTATTTATAACACCTCTCAATGTGAATCAGCCGCACCATAATCAAGAGGATGCTAATTAAAATGGTAAATACACCCCCTACCTAATTAATCAAAACTTCCGGTGGGCGGGAAACGGTATTTTAAACAAATGACATCTGGGATTCTTGGGCTCCAAATTTAAGGACCAGTCTTCCTAAATGGTGAGTTTCCACAGAGCTGAAAATCTTATTTTTGTAATCAAACCTAAGAATCTGGCGCACAGTGAGTTGCTCAACCGTCAGCTACGACTTGGTGCACAAGGATCTAAGTCATCGATCCAACTAATATTTAATGTGGCAGAGTAGACAGACTTGGAAGTGTCATTTACTTCAAACATAGTTTGAGAAGAATTTTTATTCATTTTTGTTTATTATCTTCTTGGTCTTGTTAGATTGCCATTCCTAATTTGGCATGAGTTAATAAAATGAAAGGTAAAGATCAATTAAGATGAAAATGTAAGCATTCAAATGCAATAAGTACTTCAATGTTAACATAAGAACATTTCAAAAAAATGTTTATAGAAAATAAGTTCACTTTGGTCTACAGTATGTTAATAGTTCCTCAGTTTGAAATGTACATGTGAATTTTCCCATTTTCTTCCTGACATCTAGATTGTTTGGCTATTTGGGATTCCCTCTCATATCCTTTATAACCAGTGGCTTTCACAAGTCAGTTTCACCATCTTTTACAGAACAAAAACTATTTCTCGATTCATACTGTTAATAAAAGGATGAAATATGACCTAAAAAAAATTTGTAGCCATTATACACATAGTATACCTTACATTTATTTGCATGTTTTTTTACTTCATATGAAGAAAATAACACTGTTTAGTCCAGTTTGACTCTCAAGCTGTTTTTTTCTATTTTTCTACCATACCTAGTATTTGTGTCTGATGAGTATCTGAAACAGCAACTCTCCACAAAACCATTAGCCTCTACTATTACATAGGTTTACCAGGAAGCACTGTAAGATTCAAAATAAGTAACAACATAAAGTTCACTAAGGAGAAAATGTTCTGGGACTGGCTAGGAATAAAGCCTATAATAATGAGTTCTCTGGCATTTTTAGAAGATTATTTTATATTCATGAACATACAAAGTATCTGTTTGCCTCAAAAATGTTTTTCACTTTAAAATCTACTTAGAAAATTAAGCAGCATTTATGTAGTTCGTTAGGATAAAATACTAGTACTGAGTAGGTGCCTTAAACTGCTAATAAAAGCATAGTCCTTGGATCAGTTAGCACTGGCATCATCATCATCCTAAGGCCCCATCCTGGCCCTACTAAATCCGTCTGTATTCTAACAAGATCCCATCAGCTGATTTCAACAGGCATTCAAGTTTGAGTAAAGAAACTACAAATAACTTATCTTTCCTCCTGTAAACAGATGTACATATTTTAAATTATTTAGAGGGTCAAATGACAAAAAAGCATATTGGTTTTCTGCCAATTTTTCATATAATTTTATAACAACTTGAATGAGTAATGTGGATTATCTAAGGTTTCCAAAACTGAAATTAGGCTACAAATGACCGCAACACAGAAAGTTCATGCAACTTAGAAATTTTCTTATGTGTATTCTCCCAGACACTAGAACATGCCAGTTTATACATGTCTAATTCTTTATATGCAAGTCTGAAAAATGAACTCTGAACACTTTAAAGTTTAAGGTTAGTGGCAAAACCTGACTTGAACTGACATTAAGCTATTAATGTAATGGTCTTTAACCCAGTGACCTATCATTCCTACTCTGCTGTAGAAATAATGTATGAACTTGGAATACTGAGGCAAATCTCACTGGAGGTGTTATGCGGTAGACAATGTATGTCCTCAAGGGTTTCAGATACCTGCCCTATAAGATAAATACTGTGAAAAAGCAGAAGAAAACAAAGCAAGGAAATTAAATCTACCTGAATAAACCTTCATGCTCATTTTGGTTAAACAAAAACAACACGCTTTAGAGCAGTAATGTGCTAAGAGAAGACAGGCATGATAAACTGCTCAAACAAGGTGTTAGGGTGAGGATGAATCTGAAAAAAGGCTAGTAATTTGTAAATGGCAAGGAGCATGTTTCTGAAATTTTCCCTTGAGAAACCAGAATTTATATTTTAACACTAAAAGGAGGTATCTCCATAGACATATAGAGTAATCCAAAATAAGGTAATGTCCTCTTCGCCTTTCAGTCACTAATATTCATAAAAATTTAGCAGCCCATATTTTCAAGTTAAGTTTCTAGTATGCACTGCACAATTACAGCATGATGCCATTTATTTATTAAGACTCTGAAAGAATGAGTCCCCAAGATCAAATATATACATTTTTAATATTTGAAATATTTACATAATAGAACCATGTCATGGTCCAATATTAAGAACAGTGTTTTCAAATGTCCTCTTAAGATGTAAAAAAATCTAATAACTCAAGCTCAGTTATGCTTTTTAACACCCCACCACCACCACCACATCTTTATTTTTCTTTTAAATAAATACTCAGACATGGTAATAGCCACACCTACTCTGTGTTAAGAACTGTTTAAAACTCATTACGTTTTCAGGTAATTTTGCTCCCTGGTGAAGTTCTGATCTACAATAAAGAAATGTATGTCTCTAACAACATCAGTATATTTTCAAACTTTGATGAGCAGAGGTAAACTGTGTATGTGTGTGTGTGTGTATACACAAGCACAAGATATAAACCCTTTATCAAAACAAAAACAAAAAATTAGTGGTAACTGCCTTAAATGATTTACTTTATCCTTAGAAATAAGATGTAAACGTAAAATGCCATGCTGAATTCCTAGTATATTTTGTTGAATTTTCCTAGTCTGTCCAATGGCCTAATTTTATCTTTTGTTTCTCAAGGTTTTTTTTTTTATTTATGCTTTTCCATTTTTTTCCAACAAAAGGGGTACACCAAAATTAAGCTAAAGACCAATTGGTGCAAAAATGCATTAAATAAAGCTCTCCAGAATCTAAGGATCTGACTCATTTCTGCACAATGAAATTGGGGGTCGGGGGATCAGTGATTCACAGTCCCTTAAAAAGAGAGGCTGAGGCAGCCAGCTATCAACAGGAGAACCCCATGCTATTCAACAGACTGTCGCTTGCCAGAAAAGCCATGCTCTGGGAGACTAATAACCTAATTATCCCAGACATTTGGGTTGGCACAACACGACGTTTCCTTTACGATTCTATTCTTCAGTTAGGAAATGTTTACAGGAGCCCTCCAAAGCAAATCAGGGCAAATAAGACTTTTATATATACATTCACACAAACACATTCAGACAGATACAGGAGGAATGGTCTGCTAATTTTCGCACTCTAATTTTAAAAATTAATTTCATGCCTTCATGAAAGCTTGCCAATTCTGATCAAATAGGGAAGGAAGGACTGGTATTCTTTCAATTAAAATTGTTCGTGTTGGTTCCTTTACAGTACAGTTCAATATTAAGTGCAATTCTGCAAAAGAATTGGGGAGTCATTTTAATATTTACAAGGAACAAATCAGCAGAACAAGATTATATCAGATAGGCTGTGTACAGTAGCTGCGGCTTATAAAACATACCAGTAATTTGTACCTGGTGAGTATAAAGAGAACCAAAGTAGGATTCAGATGTCTTTACAACCAAGAGAGTATACAAGGCATCAACAAATTAGAGGACAAAAAAATTCACATTTTCTACATTAAAAAAAAATTACAGATCTTGCAAATGTCTTTGAAGACAAAGAAAAATTCAAAGTCCTTTGAAGGATGGGAAAGATGGTATCTGAAATGGAACTCTTAAGTGTAAAGAGAGTTTTACTTCACAAGACCAATTTTCTTGGCTTCTGTTTCATATATCAATAATCTCCACATTTTGACTATAAAAACTTCTGCTTCTTCATCAAGTACCTAGGAGAAAAAAAAACAGTAACACACGTAAGATAAGCAATCAGCATCCCCCCAAAAAGCGACTGATACTAAGAAGCATTTACTTTCAATACGACTTGAAGAAAATCTGTCTAGCATGAGAAATGTATTCAACAGTTCATGTAAATTACCCCCAAAAATGCATTCAGCAAAATTCCATGGCTTACTGAATACTGACACCACAGTACATTTTTGATCCATCCAACTTTTATTCTTTTAACTTTACAAATACTACATTTATACATGTCTTGGAAAACTATTTCCTGAGGAAATCAAATGTTTGTTATAAAGAACATTGTAATCTAGGCAGAACTAGCTGTACGACGACACAATAACTTAACACAGAGTATCTCAATTACCCCCCTACAAAACAACCTTATAATCTTAATATTTATAGATGTTGCATTTAATTAAATATTAAATGAGAATATATGTAAAGCATTTAATACAGTGTCTTAGATATAGTAAACAGAGTAAATGAACACTACCACCATGACGAAGGACACAGACCACTGAATTAAAAAAAAAAGGTAATTTCCCCTTGGCAAATAAATTTATATTTCTATTTACTTATGAGTTAGGTGCATCATATCCTAACCACTACTCCTGCTCTCATCCCACACACATATGTGGCCCTCTATACCAGAGCTGTAGTGAAATAAACTACTTGGGTTCAAATCTCACTTCTGCCTCTTACTAGGTTCCATATCCTTGGTTGGGTTACTTAACCAGTGAGCCTCAGTTCTCTTATCAGTAAGATAAAGGAAAGAGGTACATCATACTGGTTCATAATTTAAAAAGTATGTACAAAGTGCACAAAGTGCTCTGGAAAAGTGCCTGATACCTAAATGATCAGTAAGTAAGTGCCTAAGAAGAGCCAGAAATTGTGATTTTCATAAATTTTCCTAAATTTCTCAATGATGATATTAAAGAACTTCTAAGAAGACTTCTCTGAGCCACACTTGTTCAGTCGTTCAAAACAACTATGCTGCACACAAACATGGAAATCGTAGCTTGGAAATACAGATACAGGTATAAAATGCAACCAAAGTTCATTAATTTATGTCAGATGAGGAAAGGTACGATTTAAAAAGGTCATATTTTTAGTAAGAGCAAAATATTATTTGGGCCAAAAATTCCATCTAATTTATATGAGGGTCCATAAGCTTTTATTAGAATTGATTGAAAACCTAGCTCAATTGGTCTCCTCACTACGATCAATGAGACAAAAAAATAAAACCATATAAGTGATTAATAGAGTCTAACCAGTAGTATTTCAAACATCAAAATATTTGAACAGATCAAAATAGATTAACACTGACACAAGAAATCTTCATTGACAGTAATTATAACTCTTCCAAGGCCAAAAACTAGAACACAGATTTTAAAAAAAGAATTTAACTCAAGTCTAACTGTAAAATCCTCTCTCTACCCCAAGGACCACCTTTTAAAGAAGCTGGAAGTTCAGGAAAGTTTAGATTCTATCTCCAAGGGCTGGGATTTATTTATATCTCTCCTTTTACCTGAGACTCAGCATTATGGAATCAATAAATTTTTACAAATGTTTTATCAGGAAATCTAAAAAGCTGCATCAGGCTGGCTGGGCAGTACAATTATCTGGTTTTAGACATGGTATAGTGCCTGCACATAAAGTATCTCAATCTTACAACTGCTTTTGATTAGGCACCCCACTATGTCCTCCCTAACAACTTTGCAACTCAAAATCAAGTTCCCCCAGTCACCTGTCATCTTGTATTACCATGCTTGATGTTTCTTCCCTCCCTGCTCCGTCTTTCCATTGCTACCTTCCCACTCTGCCCTTTGGACCACTATTCTACTTTTTATTAACTATCCTTAACTTCTTTCATTATCATTTTCATCTCCTTACCTTAAATGAAAACCTGGTATGTCCACTAAAGAACCTGACTAACACTCCAAGAGCCTTCTCAGGAAGTTCCTCACATTTAAGCCTTAGCTTTCAAAGAAAGGAGAAGCTGCTGGATCTTTGCTTATTTCCATCCTTGTAAATAAACAGTATCTCCATTGAGGTTCATGAGATTTTATGAAACCACTCTTCAACAGTAGCTGTCTAGCAAATGCCTAGTCTTTCACCCACATTAGAGGAACAATCTGGCAGGTAGTTCTATATTTCTGTCCAACCCATTTCCCAACATACAGTAATCTCAATTTCTATGCATATGACCCAAGCTTAAAATTAATTAAAGTCTTGTCAAACAACGATATTGGCTCTGCCCCAGAAACCCTCCCCCACAGCCATATTTTGCACCTTGCCATCATAAGGACTGATCCACCATTTATATTCTTAAACAGTCTACTCTCCATAACTTTCCCAGTTGTCATTCTAACACACCTCCCACAACTTCATTGGATCCAGCAGTCTTTGACTCATTCGAACCATCAGTTCTATTCTGGTATTATCCCATCACCTCCAGCCGGGGTTCACTATGTCTGATCGCAGCTACAATTCCGACAGGTGAAGTGAATTTGGCCGTTTGCACAGCCACGCCCAGGCCCCCCGTGACCTCCAACACGGGGAGCAGATCCCCCTGGCGATCTGCATAGTGGGGACTCACTGCTTTAATCACCAGGGGTCTGAAGCCCCTGTGAACCAACTCAGAAAACCCTTCGTGTTTGAGCGCTTTGTATTAGTGAGAAATAGACTTTTCCTCCTAGCTTGGAGTTCATATTCCATTTGATCACTCTCTCTCTCATCTTTACCATCAATATTCTTCCTCCTTCCTTTCCTCACAAAAAACACAATTAGATAAAGGCAACCATTGATTCTAACGTCCAAATTAAATGCAACTGGAATTTTGATGTTTAACTATTGCTGACCCAAGAGATACCTGTCCAAGCAACAAAACAGTTATACAATCTTCAAGTCTCAGTATAGATGGTAATTCCTGGATGTATTCCCTAACTGCACCTAACACTGGCAGATACTCTATCTCCTCTGTCCCATTATCTTTTTCAAATATCTCCATTATAGTAAGTATACAAGAATATAAATATTGGTATATTTTTCTTTCTGATAGTTCCAATGTTCTACCTTTTTATGCTTCTAACATCACTCTACGAAGTAAATAGTTAATGTTTTCTAAATGTACTAATAGAGCCAGGACTTATATTTATATTCACACAAACACCAAAGGTGGGGAAAGGATAGACTCGTAAAAAAACAAAAACCCTAATTTTAGAGTTGTCTAATGATATCTTTCTGTGGGTGCCTCTACTTTCTTTTAATCAATATTCAAATTTTAATTCAAGCCTATAAGATGATGATTTTGGAACCAACAGAGGTAGAAAATCAAATTCAGAGAAGTTTGTTCACATAGATATTAATTAAAATATTAGTAACAATGAACTTCTAACTCACCATGGCAACATCATCTAAAATGCTCTGCGGTGAACTATGAGCCATAACCTAAAAGAAACAAAAACTTGTTATTTTGAAAATAAACAAAAAATTAGCAATATCGTCAAGAAATTTCAAGGTACCCTCAAACTAATATGGAAATTTCTTATGGCCGAAGACCCTTTCTATAAATTTCTTTACTCCCCCAATTTTATTCTCTTGAGTGGAAATCTACCACTATAACCTGGAATCTTAATCATTATATAGTATCTGTCTTCTAATTCAAATCCAGACTTAGAAGTTTTAATGCTACAATAACTTTAAGTGAAAAGGGCAGCCTAAATCTGTTAGTCCTAATGTTAAAAGAACAGTACTGGTAGAAAAATAGCATTTCCTTAGACTGCAATTTAGTTATTACATTACAAAAATATGGTGCTTCTATTACAACTGCCTTATCAAAGACAAGACTTTGCCTTCAAGAGACAATAGAAGGAGATGGTATGCCCTGATGCTTAAGATCTCCAGTTTTATAGACTTGACTCTGCTACTTATTATGTGACTATGTTCAAGACACAATCTCTCGATAAGCCTCAATTTCTTCACATTTAAAATGTGGTAATATTAGTAACTTATACTTTCTAAGGTTGTTGGGAGGTTTAAAAACAAGGTTCTATAAAATGCTTAACACAAGAATAAAGCCTGACACATTAGTAATCAATCAATAAACACTGACTCTTATTATGCTATGAAAGAAACTACTTTGCTCCTCTCCTCTTTATAAGATGGATGGCTGACAAAGGAATTGATGAGACAAGCTATTAGCTGTCTCTAATGTACTTCATTAGAGACTGTACTTCATCTGTATTTCAGCAGCATTATAACCACTAAAACAATAAAAAAGTGGCAAGGCATTCTCGGGGCAGGAAGACAGCAAAATTGGCAGCAGCCAGCAATTCCGTCCTCTTTTCCTCTCTGAAATGAAAGTGTGTGGGGTCTGAAATAGAGCAGAGGGTTCAATAAGTAGCTATGACTCTCTCAAATAAAACTAAACTATCATGGACTTGGCTCTGGAAAACTTTTTATTTTAGAAAGCATCTAATATCTTAAAGTTTTAATAAGTGTTGGGGGTGAAGGGAGAAAAAGACTAACCTTAGAACAAACAAAATCAACTAATGTAGCTTCTTCTTCACCTATGTATTCTATAATTTTCTTATTAATCCATGGTCTAATTCGTCGTTCCATCAAAATCTACAAAACAAAGTATGGTTATAAAATTAAAGAGATTTTTATTACACCTAGTAAAATAAAATCAAGTCTATAACCTTGTGATTTTCCATAAGATTAAAACATAGTAGAACTAAGACAAATACGTGTCAAAATATAATTATTTGCTTCTGACTTTGAAGACTTCAAAAGTACCACCAAGATATCCCCAATGATCTATGAAATTCTTGGCCAGTCAAGATTCTAGCCACATTATCATCCCTACTTGTTATTGAAAGAATCAACTGAGTTTGTACGCAAAATTCAAAACCACTTCCAACAAAATGATGAAATATAATTTGCTACTCACAGAATCCACAATAGACCAATCCAGGGGATATGCAAAGAGCTCTGGTTTGGCTGTGGGGATTTTCTCAATGAGACTCTTAATATGTTTGCGCTTTTCTTCAGTGTTTACAGTGCCTTTGGCAGCATTTTTATCATCTTCACCATAATCCAAGGGAACCAGTTTCCTTTTTCGTGGTACATCATCACTGTCTTCATCCTCAAATTTGTTAAAGACACTATCTACGGGGAGTTTCTTTCTCTTCACAGAATTAGGCTGACCAGGACTATTGGAAGCACCTATAGTAAAAATATTATATTAGCATAATGACTTAATTTTCAAATGTTACATTTTACAACCCACCATCCCTTGAAAGCAGTGTAAAATATACTTCCACAAATCTCAGAGAAAGATCCCAACTGTAAAAAATAACTCACTACTCACAAGTGCTAGAAAATATAACTTTTCACTTCTTCTCAGAACTCGAGGCAGCTGCAGATATAGGAGCACTAGTAGAACTATGAAAACAATAGTGAGCTAGAAAGGCATATTTGAATATTTTTCTATCTACCTACCAAGAGGCATTTATTTTTTTCCTTAAGGCAAATTTAGGTATTTGCAGGAGGGAAAACAATGAAAATAAGGAAGGGAATGCAAACATACCCAGTTTAAGACTTAGTCCTATTTTTGGCCTATGCTCCTCAGGTTGTTGTTGATCTGGCGAATTTTCGTGAGGAATAATAATACCACAGGGAGACTCATCCCCAGGAGTGTTGGGGGTTGCATTGCCACTGGCAGAGGAAACAGATGGAGCAGAACTGATGGGCCTCAGAGTTGGTTTGAGACAGGGTTTCTGCTCCGGTTCTTCTTCCTCTTCCATGGGTTCCTCTCGTTTTTCCTCTTTTTCTTGTTTTTCTTCTTCTTCTTCCTCAGATTCTGGTTCTTGCTTTATTTGTGGTTGTCTGCGCCTCTCAGCCTCTTGCTCCATCTAAAACGAAAATAATCTGATAAACTCAAACTACAACTATACTCAATTTAGCTCGCTTTTTGTTTTACATTATCTTTCATAAAATCCAATTTTTCTTTTATATTAAGAATAATGAAACACTGCCTGCTGCTATAATCAGAAAGCCAAGTAAATCCGTAAAGTATACTTGGGAAATCAGCAGAATGTTTTTAAATATTTTACATATATAACCATTCTTTGATGGCTTGTATAAAGCATTTAGATTAACAAAAGTAAATATATTAATACCTAATTCAAATTGAAAAGTATGTTTTCATATTTTTATTAAAAAATTTCTAACCAGAGGTTTATTTTAGAGCAGTATGGATAATACATAAAAAAAGGCAACTCAAATCCTCAGCATGGTCATACACAATTATTTGTTCTTTCTAGGTCATGGCTGAGGCAGTAGCCACTTTTCATGAACAAAAGGAACAGGGAGCATTAGGGAATTTAGGAGGCAAAGGCCTATAACAAAATGAACACTATCCCTGAAATTAATTTTTTTAAATCATAAAAGATTATAAAAACTTATATGAATAGATCAACAATTTTTCTATGAAACAAAAATAGAAAAAAATATATCCTAAACTACTTAAAAATCCAAAATTTCTGCAGGACATGGCATAATACCAGCTCTTAAAGGAAATGTAATGATCATTAAACAATCAGTAAGGCAGGCAAACCCACTGGTAGACTTAAAAAATAAAAGCATCCCCAACCTAAATGTTACAATGGTATAGATTTAAAAGACTGATAATAGGCCATGATGATGAAAGTACAAAAAAAGACATAAGGGCTAAAAACTGGTAGAATTCTGGGTGGAAGATTTCACCTAATTTAAAAACACATCAGAAAACAGCATATAAATTATAATTTTACTTATAAAACTTAAGTGTGTGGGGGGGTATATGTATGCCTGTATAAATATATATACAAGTATACATGTATACCTGGTGACATTTAAAAAATAACCACACATTTATAATGACAAGTGGCTGATAGAGAAAAAATACTAATTCATTTTGAAAAAATAAAAGGGACATGTAAGACATGGTTTCTATTAACAAATAGTATATAACAGATTTTAAAAGCTGATATGAAGAGTTTATAGTATTATTAGGTTCAATTATGTATTTAGAACTAAAAACTTTTTAGAAATGACACTCCATTTCCAAAAGCAAGAAAGGAGTATGGCATGTCCTGACATAATCTTTTCCTTTAAATGACAAGATGGTCATGAAAACTTTATTTTTAAAATAAAATATTTAAAGAGGCAGTGAGAGAAGGACCTCAAATTACAAATGTACACTGTAGAAAGAGGTTTCTAGCAAAGTTTCATTAAAAGACAGTCATTTAACTTAATACTTCACAGAAATAATTGAGTAAGATATTTGGAAAATGTTCGGGATAATTAAAGTTGTAAACTGACTAATATTGATGATTTGTGTAATGAAGAGAAAGTACTAACAATTTCTCCCAAAACAGCAAGGTCCATGAAGCATAAAAGTGCATTTCCCTTATGAACTAAACTACATCATAGCTGGCTTACTTAAGATGACATGATAGTACTATAAGAATATTATGAATGTGACAGTAACCCACCCTCTGGAGCTCTGCATCCGGATCCGGGTGTCCTTCTGCCAGAAGGCGCTGCCTGATTTCCTCTAGCTCTTCCTTCTCTCTTTTCCTATCCCGTTCATCTGCTTCCATTTCCTTTTCTCTATCACGCAACCTTTTCTGAAGAGCACTTCCTCTGCAAAAGAAAATAACAGGCCTTATTTAATACTCAATCATCAACTATTACACATATCTCCAAAAGCATTTTCTTTCAATATTAAAAGATGCATGCTAACAGACTGAAGACTCTTAAATATTCTTTATCTGTAGAACACCCAAGATAGCGTACTCTCTAAATGTTACCATTTATTAAATGAGCATTGTCTTATCATTTATCACCATGCCTCATTGTTAAGTTTTTCTAAATATACATCTAAATCAAGTAGAAAAGTAGCTTTCAGAGAGAAGAAAGCTCTCATTTTGTGACTATTCCATAGGGAAACCTCAACATGTAACTTGCTTTCTTGGATGCCAAGTTGTGAAAAATTAACACAGGTAGTAATAACGCAAAAAAAAAAAAATAGCTCTATATCTTCAATTAAAATCAACTCTTTCTCGGAAAAAAAAAATCCAGAAGTAGTATAGAATCAACAGAAAGCAGAAATTCTAACTAGAAGTTTATTATCAGAATGTTAAAACTATGAACTGCTATTCCATAATTCAGTAATTTGACTGCTGTTTTTCATTTTCTACCAAGTCATATCCGTGGCATTCTTTCAAGCTGCTAATTCCAATGTTTTTATTGTTTTGCCTCCAGTATATTAAATTTAACTATATAGTAAATGCCTTTACTGCATTCCTAAATCACATGAGGCACATGAGACATTTTCGAAAAATCAAAATATTGCCCACATCCTCAGAAACTATAGTTTGGAGTAGATGGAGCAAAACAAACAATTTTACCATGGTGTAATAAGTGCTAGAATGAGGATAGTTTAGAAATGCCAAGGAAACAAAGAGATGATGGAAGGCAGGCTTCACAACTCTCATTTCACAATATCAATGGGATGTGAGGGAATGTTTAGATTGCTATGTGACACTCTTGAAATGCTTGAAGACAAAAATTTCTAGAGCACTTTGTAATACAGATTAATTATAACTTGCTATAAAAGTTGGACCACTTTAAAACACGAAGAAAAACTGTTATACTATTATGGATTTGCACCCCAAAAAGATGCATAGAATTGTTGATCCTCTTCAAACATCTCTTTCCCCCACTGTCCAACCTCTCTGAAAACAGCGTTATCAACTATAAGGGTGATTACAAGATGGAACATGAAAATCTTTTTCTTATTCCACTGTGTGAACTTGCAATCTGACAGACAAGGAAAATATAGCTACTAAAAAGGTGAAAGTATCAATTTGAAAAGCAAGGCTTCCTTACCTGTAATATTTGGGATCATCTCTATCATCATCATAATCCTCTAAGAATTCTTTTAGTCGTTTAGCTTCTTTTGCCTTTGAGGAAATGAAGGACAAAATGTGTAAAATTAACACAAAAGTCATTTAGATTTAGATTACCCTCTCCTCCTTTCTTGAGATTTTTCTTATCCATACCACTTGAACTTTATAATTCTTATATACTTCATATTAAATGTGAATAGTAGTAGATATTTTTGTATTTTACTCATAAAACCAGTTAGATTTAGGACTTATCTGTGAAATAAAAACCACATGTAGTATGCTACAATAAATATCCTCTCTGAATATTATCTTCAAAGTACAGATATTTTCTAATGAAACCTGAACACACCAAGAAATAAAACCGAAAGTTATCTTATTGGATCTGGTAACTGAACAAAAATATTTTACATTTCATTTGTAGGTAGATGATGCTACAAGTAGTAGTTTTTATGAAAAGAAGGACTGAAAATTTAAAATCATGTTCATAAATCAATCTAAAGGGAACGCCTACCTCACTTATGAGTATACAAACCATAAAAGTACATGAACCTTTTCCTTCTACTTTTGGAATTTCAAATACAATATATATTTAATATCAGTTGTTTCTAAAAATTGTATATGTATAAATATGTGATATATAAAAGTATGTAACCTACATCTATATCAAATCTATCTGCAACTATTTTATCTACATACAAAGCAAATAATAGGTTTCTGACAATAGTGAAAATTTAACTCACTTCATCCCAGTTCAAATACCACCTCTGTAAAGACTCACTCTAATCATCTATCCATGACCAACTCCTCCCCTAGACAGAATTAGTCACTTTCTTTTCTATTCTCACAATACTGTGAACACATCTTTATGAAACCTTAAACACTCTAACACATGCTACCATACCTTATCTCTCTGACAATACTACCCACTTGTTTCAAAGTTAGAATTATTAGTTATTCTTGTACGCCAAGTGTTTAGCACAAGGCTGAGATATAATATACACTCGAAATTTGTCAAATGAATAAAAAGCAGGCTGCTAGGCAGCAATGACAATACTTACAAATATCTAAATAAAACACAGAAAGGCCGATAAATACGAAAACAAACATAAGTTACCACTCTTGAAGAGTAGAAACTTTTTTTTTATATCAGGTAATTGTTACTTGAACATTTTTATAATGAGCAAATAACTCCGTAACTGGATCTTTTTAAAGTTCTCAAAAATTAATGGGAAATTTTTCTCTAAAAAGAAAGGTTTCAGATTTGCTTATAGGAAGCAGGATCATTTCAAATGTATTCCACAATGTTGTTGATGGTAAACATTTCTTCAAATAATTGTATCTCTTTCTGTATTATTCTCTCCTATTTTCTAACCTAGGGATGCAAAAAGAATTCTAGAGTGGGAGCTACAATCCAGAAAAATAAAAATTATTTAAAATAATTCTATGACGTTAGAGGACATACTATCCAGAAAGCCCATACTATCTATCTAGTTACTGCATGCACCCTTTTGGTTACTCACAAAAATTCCCTCTATGTCTCATGTTCAAAAGCTATTTGAAAAAGATTCCTAACTTCAGTGAAGTTTTTAGAAGAATAATCTCCAAACTGGAGATAAAGAAACTTTCAAGAAATTCTGGCAAAGACAGAACACATGGAACATACAACTGAAGCAAATACTATGATAAAATATATTTGTCATTTTACTTAGTAACAACCTATGCCAACTGCTTCACTGTTATAGTTTATCAAACAACATAAATGTAAAAAACAATGCATTATGATTATTATGTAGTCAAAAGAATAAAGAATAACCTAAGGAAAAACTATAATCCATAAATGTTAAATATGGAAGATAATAATTTTGATTTATAAAAACAGCGGTCTTCTCATGACACTATTTCCTCCCTGCAAATGTATAAAACCAATACAAAGCAATATTAAAGTTTCTTCAAATTAAAAATGCTGCAGATTTTTAATCGAAGAATGTTCTATAAATTCTCATTTGATATGTTCCTCTATGAAAGATTTAATTTGAAAGTATGCAAAAAAAAGATAATTTTGTTTAGTCAGTAAAAATGTGGAAAATAGAAAAAATTCTGGTGCACTTAAAGTATCTCAAGGTCACTAAAATATATAATTAAATTAGCTACACCGGGAGCTTGTACATTTTAATTATAAAGTTATTTCTAGTTAACAGTAAAGATTTGACCTGATTATCTGAAAATCACTTATTTTTAACCTAGAATATTACCATTTCTCTTCTTCTTTCTTCTTCTCTTTCAGCCTCTTTCTCATACTCCCGGGTTTTCTTCCGTTCTCTAATTTCCCAATTCTTAAGGCGCTAAAAAAGAAATCATCACAACTTTAAAAATGTATAAGAGGTGTTCTAAGATTTTTGACTAAGCTACTAAATACCCAAGCTTTAAGAATAAAAGCATTTACTCAATTCACCTCTTGATAAGCAGCTTCTTTCTCTCTAAGTTTTCTTTCAAGTTTTCTTCGTTCATATGCATCTTCTTCATCCTCTTCTCGGTCTCTCTTCTTGTCTTTCTCTCTCTCACGCTCTCGTTCCCTTTCTCGCTCTCTCTCTCGCTCACGTTCTCTCTCTCGTTCTCGTTCTCGCTCTCTTTCTCTTTCCCGCTCTCGTTCCCTTTCACGATCTCTGCTCTTTTCTCTATGGGGAACAACATGTATTATGAAATATACAAACTCACAAGCCAAAATTTAGCATTTGATTTCGCAAAATTGTAAACTCCTCTATATGCGGCAGACAAAGGCTATAATTCTAGCCTCAAATTCTGAATTGTATTCTAAATTTAATGTTAATGCTTACTGGTATCTCAGAAAAAAAAAAAGTGTAAGAAAGTACTAACGAACATGTTCAAAGACAGTCTACTTCACTAGTGATCAAGGAATAAAGGCGTTAGCAATGGTGTTAGGAGAATTTTGGCATGTTCCATGGATAAATTAAAACTGTATCAGCAATGAAAAGTTCTCAAATATTTAATTTGGAGTGATGAAACCAAATTGCAGAATATATATAGTATTACATACAAATATATATGTAATATCCTATTTATGGATTCATAGCTGTAGTAAAAGTATAAGAACACTGATTTTACACATGTCTAATTCTTAATAATGGTTACTCCAGAAGAAGGGAAGGATTTGAACACCCATTAAAGATTAAGAGCAATGAACTTCCAGTTCCAGTAACTGGTGAACTGACCTAAAGTGGACCTCCCCTCCAGCTACAGTAAGGTGGAATTTCTGCAACACGGAAATGTATATTTGAAAACTAGCAGTATTTTCTATAAATCTTACTTTTTCTCAAAAACAAAACAAAACAAAAACCTAGCTTGATAAAAAGGTTTCCTCTCATCCCTTCTACATCCTTCCTTTGTTCATTTTTGCTCCACCTCATTCTTAAAGGAGATGATTCATCAATTAAAATCAATGTAATTAAGAAAAATTTTTAAATAAAACAAAACCAAAATGAAATGACTAAGAGCCACAAATAGAATAAATCTAGAAAAGGAGGTGAGTTGTGGGCATCCAGTAGGCTACAGGGCCACATCAAGACACCAGGGGCTAAAAGGAGTGGTGCTAGAGCTCATTTCCCAGCATCCAGGACCTCAGTGAAAGTGATTAGAAAAACATGCCCACCAGGCCACAGACAACAGGGAATCTTGTCTGCCCAGAACACTGAGCAGACAGTTGGTGTGTTCTGGGTCTGTGTTAAACACCACCTTCAGATAGAAACTAATCCTAAAGTAGGAAATTGTTATTTTAACCAACATTTTGTGTGTGTGAGAGCGCAAGCTGGGCATGCTCTGTGACTAAGGAATTTCTGTTAACAGTCCTAGAGTGCTAACCTGCAGTCCTATTAAAGCTTTCAGGAAAACAGTACCTTCTCTAAAGACTTACCTAGATCGACTTCGATCCTTATTTCGATCTGAGCTCCTTTCACGATCGCGGTCCCGATCTCTCTCTCGATCCCGATCTCGATCTCTCTCCTTTGTCCGGTCACGATCCCTATCCCGTTCTCGTTCCCGCTCCCGTTCCTTCTCCTTTTCTCGTTCACGTTCTCTTTCCCTTTCTCGTTCCCGTTCTCGCCTTTCTCGTTCCCTTTCACGTTCCCTCTCTCTTTCTCTCCGTTCTTTCTCAATTTCCTGTCTTTCTTTTTCTTTTTTGCCTTTCTCTTCTTCCAGTTTCTAGAAACCAATAAAAGTACTTTTAGAGTTAATTCTGTAGCTCCAGTATTCAGATTTTCCCCGGCGCGATGCCCAATATTGTGAACAACAAAAAACCCCAAACCACTGGTACATTACTATTAAATATTTGTTGTCGTTTTACTTGACAAATTAAACAGAAGCAATCACAAGACTAGATAGATTTCGTGCAAAACCATATATTCTATACAGACCAGGAATTTCCAATCTTGGATACTGGGAGATTGTGTCAAGTGTGACTGGCCACTCAACAATTATGTAACAAAAATGACCATGAAGATACGCTGATTCATAATAATTTCTAGAAATAGAATCACTTGACTAAAGTATAATTCTTCCCATTATGAATATCTGTAAATCAGAGGAACTACTGATACTAATTATAACTCCAGACTTCCCATTAACTAAAGGTTATTAGTTGAATGTTTTAAAGGGCAGGTGGGAAAGGAGAGTCAGGTCACTGTAACACAACTAAATACTCTGCCCTCTGGTTTGACCACCCTCCAAAAGACAAGAGGAATTTAGCTAAGTTCTGTCTTATCATCTATGGAAACATTTACTCCCACCATTACAAGATGGACAACCCACCAAATACAGAAAGTTTGAAAACCACTCACTTCAAGCAAAAATGTACATAACTCATATTTTCATTTAACTTAATTATAAAAGCAACATATTTATGCCCATTATGCCTATAACACAATAAAAATATATCAACAGTGATAAATCCATCCTTGGAAGGAACAATTACATATTAACTTACAGATGCTGTGCTAGGACATGGATCGCCAACACTGGATTAACCTTGCCTACAAGCTATGTTTCTGGGAGGAAGAGCAAGTACATGGTTCACAAATAAACCAAATAACAAAGTCAGACCAAGTTTGTACCCTGACAAGATTACCAGTGTTATCACATGGTTTCTACACAAACTCAGAAAAAAAAAAAAATACCCCAAACAGGAAAAACAAAACAAAAATAAAACACATTTATCCCTTTGGTTCCATGTTTAGAGTCACTGAAATAAAATTTAAACTGTAATTATAAAATGCGCATTTTTTCTTTCGCAGTCATGTAAAGCATTTAAAACAACTTTAAAAAGCAATCTTACCTGTAAACTCTTTTTCTGTTGCTCATGGATCAGAGAACTGATAGAGGATTATGAAAGAAAAGCTAATGCATCAGAAATCAATATATTCAGCTGCTGTGCCAGTCTATATCAAAGTAGAATGCAGGCAAAGCCAATACTGAATACATTGAAATTACAAAGGGAAGAGAAAAGAAATGGTAGAAAGAGGACAGAAACTGAAAGCTATTTATAGGGTCAAATTCTAATTTCTGAAACAGTTCTAATGGAATATAAAAATTTAATTTGTAAAATGAGGCTAGACTACATAAAACTTACCTCAGTATCATACACTTATAAAGAAATTTGTATATTTCTGAGATAATAGATACTTACAGATTATTTTAGCTGTTCCAATAATAATTTCTTTTGTAGAATTCCTCAATTTTTTACTGTTGCGTATTGCACTACTTATTAGGTATAGTTTCACGTATGTAAACGATAATTTGTTTAGAAAGTCATTTCAAAAGTGTTGTTCTAAGTAAATGAAAAAGTGAATGAATCTGGTCCTGGTCCATGCTAAATGCATTCCTAAAGATTATATATGCAGTAGATACATACACACATACACATATATATGTAATTTTAAGACCAAAACTGGAGAGAAAAAAGGTATGAAGTGGGTCTAAAAAGATGTAAGAAAGTAGAGAAATAATGAAAAGGACAGAAAAAAAAAATCTTAAATCTTACCTCATTCTTTCTTCAGACTCGTCCGTGCTGTAAATGGACGCCCCCTGCCACGCTGATACCCTGACAGTCTGTGGTTATTTAATAAACTCATACCAAAACATGCAAAGGTTCACTGAGCTCATTTTTTGTTACTCAAATTTTAAACATTTCTTTTAGCCATACCACCCAAAAAAAGAACAGTTTTTCTTTTTCATTTTGATTTTTAAAAGCACATTTCGGAAATTCAAAACATTCCCCCCACAGTGAAAGAAGTCCAAGGCAGTCAAATGCCTGACAGCTTCTCAAACTCTGAAGCAAGTATCTTGAATTAATCCTTTAAAAACACAATTTCCTCATACTTTACCAATGACAGGACAGGGTTTAACAAATAACAAAATGGGGGTAAACCACACACACAACTATATACCATTTTCAAGCTTGAATTTGAGTACTGAACCTAACCAAAAGTATTCCTCTCTAATAACTTCCCACAGACTACCCTTTAACTCTCAAAATTAATTTGGGAAAACTGCATTTGTGCTTTTCAACATGTAATTCCTGAAAAAGCACTGTGTATGTGAGCTAGGGCTGGGCCTGGATAATAAGTTTTCAGCAGCACTGACTCAATGGCATGAGAATTGTCAACTTGGAATTCTCAAAGCAGTAAGAATAAGACTACATAAAAGAAAAAATGAACACTTAGCATTTCTGAATAAAAGGCCACTCAGTCTTATGAGTAAAAAACAGTAACATATTATCTTTAACATCAAAATACTTTTCATGCAATGTCTGCATTTCCCCGTCCATAAGCATCACCTTCAACGCCAGCGAACATTCACAGATGCACTGTCATTGAAAGAAGCTTTCAATAGGCAAAACTCGTGAGTGGGATTTACTATCACAAATACCCATTTCCAAGCCAGTTACCCCTTTGCATATTTTTCTGAGGGGGCATCCATAAATATAATAAAAAACAGAAGCTCATACTTACATCCTATTCCTTGTTACTTTCCAAGCTGAGTGTTTCATCTTGCATTAGTCACCATATGATCTCTATCATAATGGTGGGGGTCAATGAATAGATTAGCTTTATGGGCATTTACAGTTCTTCCATGCATCTAAAATTTGGTACGTCTGGTAACCACTGACCTACTTTTTAAAATCTCCCCCTCTCAACTTAAATCTATACAAATATAAATCTTAAATTTTAATCTCAGCTCTAAAGGTTTTCCTAAGATTAAGTTAAATAACTGCCCCCAGAAATACACTACATACAGTGTATGTTATTCTGCCCCCTTGAATTAGTTTAAATCTGACCTTGATGTTTATGTTGAAATCTAAAAATAAAATTAGCTCTCATTCATATTAAAGTGAGATGACTGTAGAGTAGTCAGTAACTGAAAAAAACTAAATACAATATGTCAAGGACCACTTTAATATGGTATTGGCCTTCTACGGTATTGATCTTCTGTTTGTTTCTATCTAAATATCAATTAAACCTATAGAAAGCATTTAAAATTATATTCTAATGTAAGGTGATTTTTTTTTGTCTGTTTGCTTTGGATTCTGTAAAAAGTCTAGATTGGTATCAAGTGAAAAAACAAGAATACTACCTTGTGTGTGTCTCTGAATTTGCTGATTTCTCGGGATATCAGGTCTCTTTTGTCTTCTTCCATTTCTATAGCATTTATATCCTCCTAAAAGACAAGGGGGACAGGAGGGAATGCATAAAGATTAATCTAATAAAAAAGGCTAGATATTTTGTACAGATCTTACAAAATAAAGATGTAAATAAAAAGGTCTTTTATAATAACAAATCTAATGATCTAAGTTAGTGAAAAATCATATAGGAATCACAAATCTTGGCAATTAGCAGTATACATAATTATTGTCAAAGCCTACAATGTAAACAAACCTTAGTGATGAGTGGATAAGGGATCAGTGGTGCCACTGGAAATCTGCGGAAAATCTGCGGAAAAATCCACAAAGACTTTAAGAAAAAAAAAAAGTTCATATTCTGCAAAACAATGCTCTATATACTATAAGCAATGCAAGATTTCTGTGTGTTTTGATTTCAAATTACTTAATAAAAAAGAAAAGATTTTACTCTCTCTCTAACTCTTCCCATTAACCCACCACCTCCTCTCCCTTTAACACCTGCAAGCAATGGAATAAGGAGGGGTCTCATACTAGTGGGACTATTCCCTTGATCCCCTCAAAGATGTAGGAAGCAATCATACCAAGAAAATGTACCAATAATTCCTGCCATAAAGCAGATTTCTTCGATCCTCTCCTCCCAGCCCATATCAACCAAATGTCTAGTTATTTTCTCCTTTACCATTAATGGCAGAGAAAGAACACACTGCAGTCCTCAATTACCCTGTATCTGCCTAACTCTACCAATAACCATTCCCAACTATCAGCATATTACCAGACAGGCTTTTACGACCAGGTGAAGAAGGACGAGCCAAGTAATAATAGAAATGTATTTGGCCATAAAGAAAATTGAAGATGGCCTACTAAGGCAATGAAATCCAAAATAGTTTGAACTTTAACTGCCAGTTAAATCTCATGTTTTGTTATTAAATCACATTCCGGACTACTTTATGGTATATGCAATCCATGTACATATAACATACTTCCAATACTTTTAAAGAACACTCTTCATAATTTCGTATAAGAAAACCAACTATTTTCTTTTAAAGTGGACTCTCTGTTCTATTAGCTTGGCCTGACAAAGAGTGGTGATAATATAATATACCGAGGAGGAGTGTTTCATCTAGTGCAGCTCTTTCACAGTCCTCCAAATTTGAACAGCATTACTGTCCATAGAGGGGAATGAGACATGGTTTATATCTTCAATAAATGAGACCAGCATACTGCTTTGAAGCAGAGAGAGAACAAGGATAATTATGTAGATAATTATGTAGGCTATGAAGGGGTTGGCATTGTTTTGCCTAACAAAAACAAAAGCAAAGATGAAAATATCTTACTTTACCCCTTCATATCAGTTCCTACACTTCATCACTCAAATTTTTTTTTCCTTAATATGAATCCAAAGATAAGTACAAGCTTCCATGCCAGTGCATTTCAAACACAGAAATAGGAATGTTTTGGTAAAAAAACTTAGAAAGTTAACTGGTAAAACATGGTCAAGTTAGGCTTAACATGATATTATAATAAATGCTAGTCATTCTGTTTTCCCATCAAAAGTTGAAATGTAAAAAGCACAAAAGTAACACCATAAAAAGTAAACTGTAGAAATGACTCTTGTCAGAAATCAGTAACACATACGTCCTCCTTCTTTTCCTTTTTCTTCTTCCTGGGATGAGAGTCAGATTCTTGTGAAGGGGCATTGAGCTCGCTGGAGTATTCTCGTATTAAAACTTCAATGGCCCCTTTGATCATTTGATCTCTTCTCTTAGTTTCTTCATCTAAGGCTTCTTCATCATCATTAGTGACAGTTTCTGGCCTGGCATTCTTAAAAAATAATAATAATAACAAGGCAAATTCAGGAGTGGGAGGGCATAAATCAAACAAGAAAATGAAAATCATTCTATATTGAGTTAATATACAAAACAAACACGTTTTCTCCAAAACAGCACTGTAGTCCTTTTAAACACAAATTTGATTTTGCTTTTAACTTTATAAAACTAGACTTATTTTATTGTTTTTTCCTTAATTACCAATATTTTTCACTTTATTTTCCTTTCTTCCCTTGATAACTATTAGTCTGACCCCTAACCAACTACAGGAATATTAAATCACAGAACCAGCATACTGCACAAAACATCTATCAAGCTTTCACAATTCTTCAGATTGTCTTGCTCAATATTGAACAAAAAGACTTCTACTAAGTAACTAACTTCTTTAAAAATTGAAACTATAAGTGAAAAAAAGCAAAATCCAGTTTTATGTATACTATACTATCACTATTTGGAAGAAACAAAAGCACGTGTAAGTTGAACAAACAAAAAACACTAGACAACTTTATACAACAAAATGCAAGCATGAGATAAGTCAGGGGCTGAAATGATGATGGCTTTTCCCCCTTCTGCTTTCTATAATTTCTATAGTGTGGGAATATCACTTATAGGAATCATACACACTAAGAAGGAATCAACTCAAAGCCCTGCTTAAGTCTTTCTCATGACTTGCATGTGTAACTTTATAAAATATATAAATACAAATTCATTTTATAAGCTTCTCACAAATAAATACATGACTTTAAGACTTCATTAATTTTAAAAAGTCAATTGCTATCTGTGTTAATGTGGGAAAAATATTACTAGCTTCTAATGTGCTATTTTAATTGTTTCTAAGTTTTATTGCAAATCCCCTAGAAAAGGAATTAGCCCAGTTCAAAGCAAAAATTTAGAGAATGACCTAAAAACGTTGGATAGTTTCCAGTTACTCTCAACTGCCCTCTTCTTAATCTTAGAAAAGCGGAAGAGTATGGCAAAGAAGCAATAAGATAAACATAAAGGTATATGTGTACAAAAATGTCTAACCTAAAGCTATATACACATGCATAGCACAAAGTATTTATCAATTGGTAAAAGTATACCATACACATTTTTAGATATACAAACATGAATAATGCTCTTCTGCACAAATGTGGGCTCCTGGTACAACTCTATTCAAAGGTGAGTTTCATGCCTTGTGGTATAAGCTAGGAGTAATTTCTTAATCACCAGCATTCTGAAAGCTATCTCCAACAAATACTTATTCAACAGCATTTATTTCATAAATAACTATGCTCAACAAATTAAGTGCCTACTGTGTGCAAGATTCTATGCCAGAAGGCAAAAAATTCAAAATTGAAAAAGGAATAACTTTGCCCTAAAGCATTTAACAAAAAAAGCTAACAGGTTATGACACAGATAATTCCATTTAGGTCACTATGGTATTATAAAACTAACCACTTTAAGAGTTCTTTACTTTCTCCAATCTGCTTCTTCATCCAGTCTTCTTGTAGCCAACTTTCTACTTGGCATCTTGGATAAAGGTAAGATGCTTTACCCAAGGACTGTAATTAAATTGTTAAATTCACAAAAAACGTTGTAAACTATAAATGTGGTGAGGTGCTCCTTTCTTACTTTAATACTATATCACAATAAGGTCTTTATGAAGCTTTCACTAAAATACCTTCAGTAAAACTCTTTCTCTTTCTCTACAGGTTTTAAATTAAACATTGAACACTCCTCCAGTAACTTGTCATTGAAATCACAGGTGCTGAGACGCATGCACATGGCTATTTCAGCCCAAACTCTCAGCTGCTGGGACCTAAATTCTTTACTGTGACAATATACTTTGAGAGTATCCAGTCTGTCTTTAGCTTTCCCCCCTTACATACTAAATTCCTTTCCGTGAACTCTCTTCAACTCCATGCTCTTCTAAGCATAAGGATAAAGTGGGGTTAATAAATACAAAGGGAGGACATGGTTCCATAGTGTAGTGGTCAGCATGTCCGCTTTACACGCAGAAGGTCCTGGGTTTGTGCCCCAGTGGAGCCACGGTCCATGGTCTATGGCCATGCCACCCTGAACAAGCCCTATGTCTGATCTTGGGAGCTAAGCAGGGTCAGGCCAGGATGGGAGACCACCTAGGAAGACCAGGTGCTGTAGGCATAAATAATAAAAACAAAGACCTACTCATCAAAAAATACTTATAGCCCCTATATTCCTTACTACCAACAGTCTAAATTAAAATTTCAAAATTAGCAGAGTTGGTCTTACCTAATTAGAAATACAGCATTTGGAATGAACAAATTCATACTACCTTGCAAATGACTATTGCCCTCTGATCTCTAAAAATAAATGTATATGTTTAGATGGAAAAATTAAGTTCAAATCTCTTAACTGATGTTTACTGTTAAAAAAAAAAAAAACAGATCTGTTACAGAATGAAAGGTTATTTTAGGTTTCAACTTGCTCTATCTCTGGGTCCTCAATCATAAACAATTTTCCATTTCCAGTTTCTTCTTCCACTTAATAAACTGAAAGCACATTCAATAATACTGAGCAATAAAAGGTGAAGAACGGGGATTACAGAAATCAACTGAAAATCTGAGATATTTATGTGGTCCACCTAGTTGGTTCTTTTCAGAGGAATTGAAAAGCTTCAAAAGTAAAGCCACTGGTTATAAAGTTGAAAAACAGCTCTTATAGGATCCCATTGGGCACTGACTTCTAGAATTGAAAACAAGAACTTCTCTGGAAACTTAATCATATGCAGAATACATCCCCCACCTGCTGCCTTTCTTTTTTTTTTTTTTTTTTTTTTGAGAAAATGCAGATTTAGCCAGACTAATTTCCAGGCAAAAAATGTGAAAATGCTCCTCCCTACAGCCATAAGTAATAAATTAAAATGTAATGTAAGCGGCTCTTTCCAAAGATTACCTGTATTTCTAACATTTGTCAGAATTTAACAAGTAGCTCTACCTCTACTGCTGAACAGCCAGAATTTAAGAGGACATGGACTGATCAGCACAGCTATCCATGACAAAAAATTTTTGCTAACGGCCTAAAGTTGCTTCTACAAATTCTGCAAAATCTATATGAAACTTTCAATCAAACCATTAGACAAGACACATAATTCCTCTTAAAATGCTAGGTCAGGAAAAATATCTTTCTCTAGATAAGCTCGTGTTTCTTTTTAGTAAAAAAGAACTACACAACTTATTGTTTTCTCTTCTGCCTGGGAGTCAGGAAAACGCCTAAATAACATACAAGTTTCTCAATGTATCAATCTTATATCCATCTTAAGTCACTATTTTCTAAATTTCTCCAATGAATCAAAATACAGGAGAAAAAAAATCTCATATTTTATCTTTAAAAAATGACAATTCTTCAATCTACTCCAAAATATACTTATTTAAAACCCTTTTTTAAAAAATCTAATTGTTGCTTAACTTTGTCTTTTTATCAATATTGAGGAAAATTGACATTCCAGGAAAATATGTAATGTTTGTCTTGTGACTTCAAGCATTTAAGCAGCATGCCAACTATACCTAGCAGTCAATTTAAAAATAAAATTTTTAAATTTAATGTTGTCTGAAACAATTCTTGTTTTTATTAGAGATGGCTATAATTTCATTCTTAAAGAAAGATACAAACATTTAAATTGTGGTTCCTCTAATAATTACAAATAAAATCAGTCACAAATTATGCATTTCCTTATTTACGTAACTATACAGTGAAGTGATTTACTTCATGTTCAGAGTATAGCATCTGCAAATGCTTGAAATTAAAACACCTCACAAGCTAATGATTAAACACAGTAAAACAATGAGTGCCAGGAAATTATACAAAAACACTGAAGACATCGAATCCATGCTTTTTTTAAAGTAAGAATTCAGTTATTATAGCAAAGAAAACCTACAAAGTCTTATTGCAGTTGTTTTTCTTAAGGTTTAGTAATGTGACAGGTAACACTGCTGATAGATACAATTTGCACCCCAGAGAAATTATATTTTATTATTTCCTTATAAAACTAAGTAAGAACAGTAAGATTATCTGGAGGGCAATGTAACTTACAACTCTTATTCAATAAATGTTCATTCCATTCTTGCTATGGGCAAGACATTAACCTAGGTTCTGTGGAAGTACAAGATGAAGGGACACAGTCTGTGAATTTACTCTCCTACCTTGCGATCAGAGATTGGTGGGAGGATATGAGAATGAATGAAACGGTAGAAAGGGTTGTGAGAGACAAAGATATAAACAATATATACTACAAAGCAGACTGACATAACAGCAGTAAAAACCTGTTTGATATAGAAAAGAGGATTTAATTTTGTCGGAGAGAAACCAAGGGGTAGGATTGACAAAGGCTATATGAATCAAGTAACATTTTAATTTTACTAACTTATATATACAGAATTTCAACAGGGAGCCTGGATAGGCAACAAGGACATGAGATGTCAGCAGAGCACAAAGGAAGTTTGTATGGAGACATGACTGGAGGGGAACTGATGGCGGATGCTAGAAAGCTAGATTGGAGCAAGCCCTAAATGCCATGCTAAGAATATGTGCTTTAAACTGTAAGAAACTCAAAACCATTAAGGATGTATGAACATAGTGTTTACATAATTATACTTATGTTTTAGAACATAAGTAGAGGCAGTACTGTAAGTCAGATGAGAGGAAACTAAACACAGAGAAAACAGTTAAAATATTATTAAAGACCCAAAGAAAGAGAGGAAGTAAGAAAAACATACCCCATTAGAAGCTTTCTTCTTTGCTTTCCATTCATCCAGTTGTGCCTTTGTCTTTGCATCAACTTTAACAAGTAGCTTTTTCTCTCCAATCTGTAGGTCATGCAATAACCTGAGTGCACGGAGGGTAGATTCAGGCTCCTTATACTCACAGAATCCAAAGGCTAGCAATAGATGTAAAGAATTAAGTGAAATATCAATACAATTACGAAAAAGAAAAATGTATAAAAAATTAGATCAAAACATTATAATATTGTACAAAGTATTACTTATGTTGCCACTCCTCCCTTTCCTTCAATTACTTTTGATAAGAATTTTACTTTCACAGAGAGAAGACAAGAAAGACAAAAACAGAGTAAAAGAAAAAATTCACATCAGGCAAACTTCTAAATAAGTGCTGATATAACAGTTAGCAATATCAGCAAATTTCATGATTAAGTGTTTTACGTTATGAATTCATCTATCGAGACTTCCTAACAGCTACAAATAAGTGAGAACAAGCTGCTTGAATGTAAATAAAACACTCTTCTGAGACATTAAATTGTAAAAGTAATTATCTTTCATCCTAGTTACCCATCTAATTTTTCTAAATCTGTTTCATTTTTATAAATAGTCTCACTATTATTACCAGGACTTTAAATCAGAGATATTAAACAAAATTAAAGTGTAATCTAAAAATTGAAAGTAAAATTAATACAACTATGTATACAGTTAATGACAGAGCTTCACATGAAGAGAAACTATTCTGAGTGATTTTAAAATAGTAAATTTGACCATACATTTTTATTCTGATATATCCTAAGAACAAAAATATCTGTAAATAAAAAACTTTTTTTTCAAGAATCATATTGTCGATGATAGTGTTTGTGTTACTTGTCTGAAATTGTATATGAAATGTGTGGTGAAGCAAGTCAGTAATTTTTTAATAGTCTATCATCTCAGCGGTCCTCAAAATTCAGAATTCCCAGTGTGGGAGAATAGAAATATAGGTATATGACAGGAAAAGTTAAGTAAAAACCTTTCAGTCCTGAATTTGGATTAATGTACACCAGAAAAATGTAAAAGAGAAGACCAAACCGCTCTTATGATGAGTATACCTAATTCTAAGACTGTGATTTTGAAAGCAGTTTCCCATTAAAAAAACCCCAGAGCTTCTTTGGAGAAATGGCTGATCCCAAGTCTGGCACAGAAAAGCCACTTGACTGAACTTGGAATATTTTATCATTCCAGATTAACAAAGAAGCTATCAAAGGCAGTTAGGATTGTGTCTAAACCACTAGAAATCCAACTTTCAGAGGCAACTAACTTACATCTTAAGCTTCACTAACGGTAACAATAGCATTAATCCATATTAAATATAACAAATTGAACATGCTTCATTCAATCTGTAAGTTCAAAATGATTCTTAAAAAAAAAAAAAGGTCATTGCTAGAGGATGTTAAAGACACATGGTCATTCTTTTAAAAAATAAAATAAAAACCAAAGAATATATTTTGGTTTTTAAATAAAAATTCTAACTCTCAGTAACCAAATAGTAGGTGGAGGAGAAAGTTTATCCTTATAGAAGTATTCTAATAAGTGAAGAATATTTATTCTCGCATGAAGGAATAATAGAACTCTTCAAAATAGACTATCTTGCAACCCCCAAATGAATGAATCAACCTTGGTGATGATGACAATCAACAGCTGCTACCATAAAAAAAAAGATGGCCCAACATGTATATGACAGAAAGCTACCTTTAGAGTTTTTTTTAAACAAATAAAAGCATCAACAAAAATAATAAACTCCAATCTGATACAATCTCAAGATACACTAATAACCAATTACATAAAATACAGAGAGTAGAGATACATGGCACATTATATTACTGGAGCTGCAACTAACATATCCAGACTAAAGAAATACGAGGCAAATGACCCAGTTTCAACATGTAATTGCAGAGAAAAGAAAAATTTTAAACATTTAGAGATTTAAAAAATATGTCAACTGACTGCAATATGTACACCTTATATGAATCCTGAATCAAACAAACTATAAACGTTGACATTTGAGGCAACTGGACATCTGAATGTTGATTGAATACTGACCCAATGTTGAATATCTCAAAAATGACTTAGCAAAATTAAGAAAAATAGTTAATTATTTTAGGTCTTATAATAGTATCATGGATTATTTTTAAAGCCCTTATCTTTTTTATATATATTTTTTTTCCATAATAAAAAGTGTTTAAAGAATGTGATTTATGCAGGCTAAAATGACCTCAATAAATAAGAGTATCCTACCTTGAAGTTTTCCAGATGCACCTTGTACTCTCTTCCAGCTTAAAACCAAGCCACATTTCTTAAAAAGGGGGAAAAAAATTGTTACTGAACAAAATAACTTATAATGCAAATAAGAGCACAGTTATGTTCCCACTAAAAAAAGATAGAAACAAAAAATAAATCATACCGCAAATAAATTTCTGAAAATCCTCTCAATTCCCACAAAGCCATTATGATAGAAATATATAACAATTTTTTAAAATATAAATTCTTACTGATTTATATTTGTAAAAAATTGCCTTTTGCAGCATTATGTATCTATTAAAAAATATATAAAAACCTCAAATGCCCAATAGTTAAAACTATAGTAAATTCAAGTAAATAGGAAGTCTATAAAAATGTTTTAAAATACATGTATACGTTATAAAGGATTTTTAATAACATGGGAAAATGCTTGATATGGAATGCAAAAACAACATGGGGCATGAAAACTGCAAATATACAGTAAGATTTTAATTATGTAAAGAAAAAGAATTTTTATAAAATGATCAGAAACATTCCAAAATGTTAATGGGGCAGGTTGTCTGAAAGTTGGGACTTTATTACAACTTGCTTACTTTCTGGTTTTAAAACATTATTTCTAATTATTAAAAAACTAGAAGGTTAAAAAAGTTATGTGTTAAATAATAACTAAAAATTGCCTGTCAAAGACCAGAATAAAATTTTCAAATCTACCTTTAGAGAAAATACTAAAACAACAATCAAAGACTATGAAAGATAAAAACTCTTAAGGTATAATATAGCATGAGTAAACAACAGAATTCTACAAAATTGTGAAAAGACAAAAGGCAAATGAATGGATGATAACTCATTCAATAGAACAAAGAAAGCTAAAACTGCAAGTGTCTACAGCGGTAGATACTTATGAAAAAGAATTTGGGTAATTGATTCTACAAAGCTAAGTGGATCTGGACTGGAGGTTCAAAAAAAGGGTACACTGGAAAATAGGGTTGAAACGTGAAGCTGAAATCTGGATAAGATACAGAGTAGGTGACGAGGGGAGAAAGAAAAGGTATAAGAAATGCTTAAACTCAGTCCTTCACTTCCAACCCATACATGAAACTGAGTAGTTTTCTCGAGAAACCAACCAACCTCAAGGAAAAAAAAAAAAAGACTTCCACATACTAATATTTAAAACCTCTGGCTGGTGATTAGATTTCCCTATAATGATGCCCCACATTTTACAAACCCGGCATATGCACACAAAAGCCTTTTAATACCTAACTTTTAAATATGAACAGACACTCGAGGGTCACCAGATGTTTAAAGGAAGCCTTAAAAATGAAAGAAATGAAAGGAAAGAAAGAGATAAATTCAGAAATCTAAAGAAAGCTTAAAAACAAAACACTTTGCTGCACATATAAATCAAGAATTGGCTTTTAAAATGGATGTTTCAAATTGAAAAAATACACACGTCCATTCAAAAACTTGTACACAAATATTCACAGCACCATTATTCATAATAACCAAAAAATGGAAACAATCCAACTGTCTTATCAACTGATGAATGAATAAATAAAATGAAATATTTGGCCTTTAAAATAAATGAAATACCAGTACAAACTATAATATAGATGGACTTGAAAACATTATGCTAAGTGAAAGACAAAACAAAAACAGCCACATATTTTATGATTCTGTTACATAAAATGCCCAAAATAGGAAAACCCAAAGAAACAAAAAATATGGTCGCAAGAAGCTATGATGAAGAGAAAATGAGAGGTGACCGTTAATGTTTACAGGGTTTCTATCTGGGGTAATGAAAATGCTCTGGAATTAGTGGTGGTGTTTTTACCACTTTCTGAATATACTAAAAACCACTGAATTGTACATTATGAAAGGATTAATTTTATTGTATAAATTATATCTCAATAAAGACGTTTTAAAAATGGTCTCCCAATGCCCATTTTGGGAAAAAATCGGTATTGTCTTATAAAACTGAAGGTAAGCATACCCTAATTTAGAAATTCCACTTCTAAGAGAATACATGATAGAGATTTTCTCAGGTTCACCTATAAAGACATGGTATTACCAGCAGTAATATTAAAGCAAAACATAGTAGCAAAAAATGGAAACACTTCATATGATCATCAGTTGAAAATTAGCATTTTATAGTGTATTTCTACAATGCAATGGTACGTAACAATCAAAAGTAAATAGAGCTACATATATGTTAGGTGAAAAAGCAAGTTATGAAGGAATATAGAATTAAAACTTGTAAATTATAAATTTTAATGAATATAAGTATGTAATTAAGGAAAAAATATGCACAGAAATGATAAATACAACACTGAGGATAGTAGATTATCTCTGTGGAATAAATGGAAACTGGGGCCTTCAACTGTAATGTTTTATTTCTTTGAAGAAAAATCTAAAGCTAATGATCAGAAAATATTAAAATCTGACAAAGCTAGGTTTTGTGAATGTTTACTTTCCAAATATTTTTTAATGTAAGGATCACATAATTTACAAAACAGAAATGATTATAATGTAGGTTACTTATAAAATCAAGAAGGAAAGTTTAAAAATGACTTCTCTGAGATACTGTGGATATTATAAAGGGAGTAAGTATAAGCACTGTCATTTTTCATTATAAAATCAGTATTCCTTCACTTAATAATGTATATATCACCAAGATAAAATTTACAAAACTACGACCAAAAATAAACAATGACTTCAAGTCAAAAGAACAAAAGAACTTATTTACGCTCAGAATAAAAACTTTAAAAAGGAATCAGTCGATCATTGTTTAAAGGTAACTGGGAAAAAAGAACTCATAGTCTCCAAACACTAACACAGAGATTAATTATTAATGACAAAGGGAGAAAGATCTCACAATGGAGAGATCCCACCACCTTAACCAAGGAGTTAACTAACCACCGCCAAAAGGACATCATGTGCCTTTTGCTATGCAGCACTGAGAACCTTACATTACCCATGAAGCATTTTGTAAAAAATGCTTACTCTGAATATAACTATAAGCAAACAATCACTCAAATTCAAATTCAAATTGGAGAGACATTCTGGAACTCTTCAAAAATATCAATGAAAAGACAAAAACAAAACAAGCAAACCAAAAAATAGGCTGAGAACTGTTCCATTAAAGAAACTTTCTAGAGAGGCATGACAATTAAATCCAACATATAATCCTTGACCAGATCATAGATCCAAAACAAAAACAGCTATTTTGAAAAGTATTGGAAAAATTAAATAAGAATTATAGGTATATTAACAATATTATATCATCTTTAAATTTCTTAAGTATAACAATAATTTAGTGATCATAGGTGAATGTCTTTGGTCTTAGAAGACACAAGAAGTATTCAAAGGTGAAATGTCATGCCACGATTTACTCTCAAATGTGTTACACAGGTGCTCACTGTACTATTTGAAATTTTTCAAAATAAAATGAGAAAATAATCAGAATCTTCTTTCTGCTTTTCCTAAGTTTTAAATTTATAATTTAAAAAATTTAAATAAAAAAGTTTTACTTACAGCAAGGAGCTGTCTTATAAGCATGTCTGAGGCTTTCTCAGAAATGTTGCCAACAAAAACTGTAGTAGTGGGACCACAATTTTCATCATTTTCTTTCGCCTTTAGGCCTGGATGATCTTTTCTTGCTCCCAAATGCTTTCCAACCATGGACACAGTTGGTACTAAGACCTAGAATAAAGAAAGGCAATAAAATTGGATCTGGCAGTTAAATTTCCTATTACGTTTGATAAGATATAGTGGAGATTATGAAAAAGTGAATATAATAACAGGCTAAAAATATTAATGTTAAAGGTAGTAAAAATATAGTACATCGCTAATAAAAAGTCTACATACTTAATCAAAAGCTCCTAAGGCAAACAGGATTTTTCATAAATGACAAGTAAACTTCCACTACTAGATTACCTATCTTTTAAAAACTTACCCACAGTAGGCACTGAATAAGTAGCAGTGAACTGGGGGAGCTGGTCCAAATTCTAAATGCTACCTTTTCCAAGGCTAAAATGCAAGAGGATAAGAGTACCTGTCATGTGGAACTTTTCCAAAATAGCTAAACAATGGGTGTCCAATGCAAGAAAAGCTGACTCCCACCTTCGTCTACAGAACCATACCTTCTTAGTGGTGTGCTTCACAGCATTTTCCTGTTTGCCCACGCATCTCCCTTTTAATGTGAATAAAACCACTCCCCTCCCTTTTTAAAACCCACAGGTAGGAAAAAAGTTGTTAAGTTTTGAGATCTACTGTCTCTCACACTGGAATTCCAAAAGTAATCTGATATTCTACCAATAAACTCAAAGAAATACAAACTTTAATAAATGTGGAGAATTAAGATTCAAAATCCAAGACTGAATAAGGAAACACTTCAGCAGAGAAAAGGCTTCAGTAAAATTTGACAAAGCTTGAAGGTATCATATTAAGGAACAGAAAAAAAAAATAGCGTGGAAGAGGCTAAAAATTAAGTAGATGGGGGAAAGTGTAAAAATATATTCAATATAAATTACATTTCAAAATTTAAATTTTTGCTAGGGGAAAAAAATTAATTAAATCCAAAATAACAAGTTAATGAAGAGTCCAGAGACTAAGAGAAACACCATAAAAGTATTTAGGGAGCATATTTTAGGGACAACTGCATATATGTATGGCTGAATGAAAATGTTACTTAATCGATAAATCATTATTATAAATGGATGCTCACTTCCTATTATTCTTTTAAACACTTAAATTTATCTAAGTTATAAAACTCTTTAGCTTTAAAAGCTGTACCAGTACTATTATCTTTTAATTCCTCCTTAAAATTATACTTACAGTTGGAGCAGGAGCCATAATGCTCATTGGTACAGGAATCATTGGTGTCCCTAAGAAAAAAGTATGAGTTGTAAGCATACAATTATATATTAACTGTATCTATATCAACTACGTGCCATGCATTCAAGAACCCTCACTCACAGTTAATTTAAATGGAAATGTAAGACTATTGAGATATTAATGAATGCCTTATTTTCAATAGCAATGGGATATCCGGTCAATCTACATAAGCTTACTACAACAAACTATTCTCAAAGCAAAAAGGCTACCACAATATGCTTTTGCCTTAAGCAGTATAAAATTCTGTATAGATACATTGATTCATGTTCATCCGATTCAGTACAATTCTCAAAACCAGCTACTTTCAAAAATACACTTTCATTTATAGGTGAACGATAGTATTAATGAATCCTTTAAAAGTAAAAACAAATCCTTTGAAAGTTTTTTAAGTATCAAATGAGAAATTAATCCAAAAAACTAGAAAGAATCTTGTTATTCCTGGTCTTTAATAAAAACAAAAATCATGTAAAAAATAAGGTCAGTAATCTCAGTCACTGTCAAAAAGAAAAACCTGTAAGACAAGCATCTGCTGCTCTTGAGGATTTAGGAGCTGTCAATGGGCTCCTACTGACATCTGCATTTTTGTTTTCAACCACATTGTTTACGAATCATTACCTGATGTACTCAGAGTACTCGTGCAGATAACTAATGAAGAATTCTCACTGTTTGAGGATGAAAAAATTTTTGCAACGATGGCAATCAGTGAAAGATCTGTCTACTTTTCCAATTTAAATTTAAAAATGTGTCTAAATATATCTCAATTAGTTCTGAAATTGCTCTTCAGTTCAAATTTAGCATCAGTTTAAGATAACTATCCAAGACTGGTAATTAATTCTTAAACATTTAACACTATCAATTTATTTTCCAAAATATTTTATTTAAAATAACTTCAGTTTTCTAAACAATAAAAAATCGAGATTGCTATCAATAAACCTACAAGTTTGTACAAAATGGAAAATAATAGGCTTCAGATTAAAGTTAAGTTCAATTCTTTGTTCTATCACTTTCAGTCATGTAACCTTGGGCAAACTTTTTACCATCAACTCAGTTTCCTCAATTCAGAATGCCTGTGATATTATCTGAGATCATTTATGTGGAGCACTTAAAATACAGGGCATGCTCAAAACTACTATAATCAATCAGTTCATAGCTAAATTTTTAACTTTGCAAAAACAAATGCTCCTCATCCACAAGTAAACTTTCTATTAAACATTCAGAAGAAGACACTGAAAATTTTTTTCCTTTTTAACAGTTACTAAAAGTTTGTTTCTTACCTCAACATGCAATGTAGAATTCACATTTAAAAATATATTGCTATTCATTATAAAGATCTACGCATGCTAAAGTGAAAAAAGGCAAAGTGCACAAAGTGAACAGTGTTATTACTAGTTGAGTTTTTCAAAAACAGACATGAGGAAAGCACAAATAAGCCAACACACTGGGATATGCACTCCATAGCTTTGGAGAGTTTACTAGAAACCGACAAGAAAAACTATCTTTGAGGAAAGGAACTCTCAGTAACTGCTGGGGGGAGGCGGGGAAGGCCGGAACTCCCTTTTTCTACATGCATGCATTATTTTTTAAGAAAAAATTATGCTTATTTTTCAAATTTCTTTTCTAACTTAATATCTGTGATTGCCACATACATAATCTCACTTAGAGTTCAATTAAATTCATTTACTAGATGGGAGTTATAGTCTTGAATTATTATACTGGTTTAGCATAGTACTTTATTTTTTACTTTTTAAAGTAGTGATGCTGCACACAGAATTCAGGTAGTGAATGAGCTGCAAGTAAAATCTGATTTATCACCTATGTATACTTCCCTAAACAGAAACAATACTGTGTACTGTTAGAAATGGAATCAGAATTGTTTAACAGCATTACCACTCTAAACAAATGTCAATATTACTATGGCACTGACCAAACAGGCAAAGAGAAATACTGAAAATCTGGTTTTGAGGTTTGTTGATTCATCTTAAAAATTATGCAGGGAGTAGACTTAGGAGAAACATGTCCCATTTATCTTTTACTTCTATTTAAAATCTGGTATAGTGCTCATCCAAAAATGTTACATTTATAGTATTCTTTTAAAATTCAAAGGATTTAAAATCCGGTCTATAAAACCAATTTACTAAAATTAAGGCACTGATTTTTATTGTCACCTGAAGAGAATTAACTATTCTTCCCTGTAACTTTGTAACATAAGTGCTTTTTAAAAAGTATCAGAGTTACTAGTAAAGGCTATCAAAAAATAGATCTCATAATCATGAGACTATAAATTTATGAAAATCAAGATATTTGGACACCCCCAAAAAAACTGATACCCAAATGAAAGTGCTCAGGGCACTGTCCTTATGTTAATCTGTTTGATGGTTGACAACTAACTTTCTTCAGTTTTCTGTTGTTATTTTCTCAACTCCCTTTTAAGCAGAAATTCCTTTATAGTCCATTAGAGAGCATGTAATTAACTTACGTGGGATAATAAACTGATAGTATTTAAACTTTCATACCACACCACAGCAGGCAGTTAACAAATACACATCCATGATTATCTAGAACAGCTTACAACATCCTGCTATAGGTATAAGTGTATTAAAAACTTGTCCAAGTATTGTATTCTACTATATATGTGTTTAAGTAATTGTTCAGATTTTTTAAATCTATGATTTACCAAAATTCTTGAAGTTTTAAATGACATTCCAGAAAAACTGCCATGTTTATCTTATTGCTTATCACATCTACTCCAATACTGCTGTGTACCTGGTCTAGGAGGTCACCAAAGCTGAGCCTCTGTAATGTACATATGAATTAACAACCTATCATATGAGCCAAATGCAAAGTATTTTTGATTTTGTAACAGTCAAGCTCTTTAATAAAACACTGCAATTTTAAAAATAAATAATCTAATAGTTATAAACTGGTCCCTGATGTAAAACTTTCCTTAAACAAATATTTCTGGATGATTTATAAGATCATTTAATGATTCCAACTTGAATTACATGAATTCTATGTTGAAATATTTCTAACACGTAAATTAAAAAGAGGTCTTAGATACTATCTTTTGGAAGGGAAAATGATTTTATATGAAATGTTACCAACCCAATTAAAATATAAAAATATCTGAACTATCATCCATAAACAGAAGAAAAACTTTCTCTCAGGCCAAGCAAAATTAATTATAGATCAAGATAATGGTTCTCAAATGTGGGTCTCTTAACTATGGTTAAATGGGTGCCTAGGAATCATCTGTGAACTTGAAAAACTAAAGATTCCAATTTCTGAGGATCTGATTCAGTGGGTTGAGGAGGGGCCTGAAAATTTTTTTTTACTTCACAGAACTTTGGAGAGAAGAAGCTTTTTATACAGTGATTTGAAAAACTTTATATACTGTCAAATATTAAAAAAAAGTAAGATGCGGAACAATATGTATGTTAGTATATGTCTATGTTAAATTAAAAAATACTGAAAACTAATGGATAAAAAATATATATTTATCGAGGCTTATAATATGCATCATAAAATACCTGGAAAGATAAAGAAGAAACTAATAACCCTGGCTTTTTTCCCCTCTTTCAGTAAGGAGATGGTAACAAGTTACATGGGACTGTGATGAGAAACTTTCACCGCATACATTACCTAGTTTTTTAAAATAAAAAATTTTAAAAACTTCTCAAATGAGTTTGATATTCAGCCAGATATGAAAACTACTGCCATAGGAAAATGAAACATCACATTTCCAGATAGATGCTAGCAGACACCTTTGCTACAAGTCACATATATCATCTTCCTAAAATTAATACTGTAAAGACTAAAGTATAGGATTAAACAATATTAACAAACTTACCTGGAGGTACAGGTGGAGGAAAGCCAGGAAACTGTGGGGGTGGGATCCCTGGTGGGAGTGCTGGGATTCCCATGGGAGGGCGATTCAAATGAGGGGGGAAAGACATTCTTACTGCAGCAGTCTAAAAAAAGAAACAACAAATCATTTTATTTGAAAACTTTACAATTTGATATGCCTGGTTTGTTTGCCTTCATTTTTAGAGTATCTGCAAAATTCTAAAGTTTTCTTACCCAAAGGAGTTGGCAAAGACCCTCTTTTCTCTGTCTGTCCATTGAGAATTTTTAAAACTTAGATCTTTTCTAAAATAAGTTCCCAAAATGTACACGATCTAAGTTCAGGAAAGACTCCTACAATCATATGGGAATACATATAAAGGAAGAAAAAAATTTTGAGGTTCAGTTAATATCCAAAAATTAAATACCAAACATCAACGATTGTTTTAAACCAAACTCAGAATCCAGGAAGGTATCTAACGGTTATTTTTAAAAAGTGTTCTGATGCATTCATTTTTTAATATAATCAGCACCTTTCAGAAAACTAATGAAGTTAACACAGTATTTTTTTATTCAATGTTGGCCATTTCCTCAAATACCAATGACTGTCTCTGTGAACTATAAACCTGAGGGGGGAAATCTTCTCTCATCAGGTTACATATAGTAACCATTCAAATATAGAGAGAACATAAATTTGAGACAATGAAAAAAGTCATAATTTTTCTTAAATTTAAAAACAAACCCCTTAACCATTCTTGAATTAAATTCGATAAATGAATGAAATTCAAGAATCAGATCTTAGCATTTGATATATTTAAAAACACAAGAACGCACTGAACCGTTTCCCCTGGTTTGTGATATTACTACTTAAAAGTAACTTATTTTTCACTTTGTTAAACAAATATAAGTATTTAAGACTTTTCCTCCCCCCAAATTGTATATTTTCCTCAACATATTCTGTGGTCCACATCTACTGGAAAAGTAGAAAAACAATGGTAGGCTGTCCCTGGTGGATTCTATGTACCATTTAAAAAGCAGCCAAAATAAGTGGCCTGATCACATAAGCAGTGATTTGATCATCAGGAGATATTTCTGCTGGACACTAGGAAAAAATTTCCCCACGTATACTCTATAACTGAAGGAGTTTAGAGTTGTTAGAAGCTTTTAAAAGATGTCTCTACTATTTTCTTTTTTGTTTTATACATTGTTTTACTCACCCTTCAGAAGAGAGAAGATAAAAAGTGCATGTCTTCCACTTCCTCGCCCCCTAATCCCAACAGTTTGGTATATATCGTTGCATTCTTCTAAATATCTCTCTATACACAAACTAATATATAATCATTTGTGTTTTTCTGCAAACAATATAATCATACTATATTGTTATGTGCATTTCTCCCTCATCATTAACATCTTTATGTCAGTTCTTAAAGTTCTATTCCATTCTTTATAAGGCAGTTAAATATTATAATATAGACATACAATAATTATTCAACCAACATTAATGGTTGGCTCCACATTTTACCTCTTACAAATGCTTTCGGACAAACTGGACATGTAACTCTATTCATCTGTGCAAGTTAACTGTATAATATCGATTAGTAGTGTATATATCCACGCTTTATCTCTAAACCATTCTCCAAAACTAGTGTACAAATTTATATTCCAACCACCAGTATATGGGTATGCCCTTTGCTCATATCTCCACCATTACTCTAGTAAATCAGTGTTTAATTATAACAATCTGAGAGGTTAAAAAAAAAAAAAGACTTTCAATTTGCATTTACCTAACCACTTATGAGGTTAATTTCTTTTTACCTGTTTATTAGATGTTACTTTAAAACAGTCTTAGAAAAGCATGTTCTTCATGCTCACAGCTGTTCTTCTGACTTAAGTTAGGGTAGTAAAATATTCTATAAAATCTAAACTTTGACTTCAGAAACACAATAATATTTAAAATATTTAGAAAGTTTTACAGGTAAATTCCTAGGATGAGTTCATATACTTAGCAAATAGGGTACTGGAAATGCTTTAAAAAAAAATAAGTAGGTATTAGCATACATTAGAAATGGAAAATGCAACTAATTTAAGATTGTAAATGTGTAATATTTTTAAATAATTCTTTTGCAATACTTTATGCTCAAAAATAAAAACAAATACTCTTTAAGGAAGGGGGCAGAAGTCTATCTCCTTTTAAAACAGAGAGGGCTACTGTCCTACTTACAGAAGCTCTTGTTTATAATACTCTATCTCAGCACTTTCTTAGGAGGGCAGTTGGTATTAATACCTGTTGAATAAATGAATGAATCAGTAAACAAATGAACTCTGAGGACCTCATTAACCATATTTATTAAGAAGCTCCCATGCTAGCAATGGATGACCCAGTGCCTACCCTCATAATGGTTATGAAGATTAGGCTATGAATTCATCTTTAGAATCACTTTCCCCCAAGTATTAGATATAAGTATTTTTTAAACCCTCTATATTCTTGATGTTTAAACAATATTTCATTGTTTTTAAATATATGTCATTTTGTAAAGAGTTAACCAGATTGTTTAATTTGTTTATGCCAATATACCCATTCCATTCACATTTAATTTTTCTATGAAATATTTCCCTTTTACTTTCAACCATTGAAAACTTGCTTATTCATAGGCTGAACTCCAAAGGGGAAGGTTATCTTAATAAGGTAATGATTTCTATGGAAATTCAGAAAAAAAATATTTCTGGTGATCTGATAAAGATTAGTGTTCACTCTAAACATCCTAAAATGAGACTATCAACCACTTATTTCAACAAAGTTTTATATATTTTGACATATGTGAAAATGATTAAGAATAAACTTTAAAACCATAACAAAGCTTATTAGATTTTATCTATAGTTGATAAATTGTAAAACTCTCTAATAATAAATTACATAAATATTCCAGGTTGGTACTTTGCAGAATGAAGTTGAAATAGAGCTAGAAAGTGCATTTATTTAAATATCGCTGAGGTCAGACCTCACCAAGAAAGAAATATTTGAACAAAGACTTGAAAAAGGCTCAGGTAGGAAGCCCTAATCATACCTGGGGGCAATGGCCTCCCAAGCAAAGGAAACAGCAAGTATAAAGAGCTTGAGCTGGGCATGGAATGTTTGTTTGGGGAGGAAGAACAAGGCCAACAGCTAGAGCAGAGTATGAAAGAAAAGTCAGAGATAAATGCTGAGTATTACTTAAGGAGGGGGTTCAGAGAGTGTAGGGCTTTACAGGTCACTGTAAAATTTTTGGTTTTTACTCTAAATAAGATGGAAACATCTGAAGGCTTTTCATTTGACTTACATTTTAATAGTATTACTGGCCACTGGTAAGACTGGAGAACAAAGGTAGAAGCAAAAGACTACTGTAATAATCCGAAATAGAAAGGGTGCCCTGAAACAGGTAGTACAATAGTAAAGTGTTAACAAGTTTTGTTAGCGTCTGGATATACTAGGAAGGTAGCCAATTGCTGAGAGTGTGTGTGTGGGGTTTAAGAAAAAAGAGATGCAGTGGTTATTTTTTTATTATCATTGAAATGATTAGTAGTGCTTCACTCTTAGAAGGTTCAAAGCATTTTTACCTTCTAAATATGACACTTTATGGCCCAAAGTAACAAAAACAAGCACCTATGATGGAAGCTCTCATGCTTTCTCTAGTGTGGCAATGGTCCATACAGGTTTATGCATTTGTCAAAGTCCACTGAAATTAAAATGGCAGCATTTTATTGTATATAAATTGTATCTCAATAAATTTAGTCCCCCCCACTCAAAGACACTTCTAATTCGTATAAGCATTCTTCTTCCATTGCAGATTTATTGTGATAGAAACAAAGTATTGTACCAAGAATGGATTTACAGGCTAACCCTAAAGGGACACTGTGTGCCAAATTTCTGATATTGTAAGAGGCAAATGAACCAATGGATTCTCCTCAGCAAACACTCATATGTAACTTATCCATTTACTCAATAGATATAGTTCTGATTACATGTCAGATTCCTGTCTAAGTATTTTTATTAGTTCTGAAAGAGCAAATTTTACATTATTATATAGTTATAAACCAGTCTATTTGCTGTACACTGAATATAAACGATTGTTAGTGTAGCACGCACTGTTTCCTCCTCTCCTTACAGCCTAGATCAGGGGTCCCCAATCCTTGGGCCTATTATGAACTGGGCTGCAAAGCAGGAGGTGAGCAACGGGCTAGCAAGCAGTTTCACCTGTATTTGTTGCCACTCCCAAGCGCTAGCATGCCACCTCAGCTCCATCTCAGATCAGGCATGAGATTCTCATAGGAGAGTGAGTACCAGACTATGGTGCCAAAAAGGTTAAGGATCCCCGGGGTTCAAGGGACTAACATAGCTGCCTCAGCCTAAGCAAAGCCCTTCAAACCATCATTTCTCAAACTGAATTTCCAAGAACCAAGTCTTTAGAAACTATTCCTAGGAAAAAGCATTCCATGTCCAAATGGGAAATGCTTGATTAACAAAAAGTATCTTTCACAGGAAAGCTTTTCAGATGTATGAAAATGCTTAAGTGTTTTGAGTTTCCAAAAAGGGAGCTGATCTTTTTCTGAGATTTCCACTTTGCTGTTTTACCATTTCCAATTATTAAAAAAGCAATATTATATATAAAGATTAGTAGTGATTGTCTAGAGTTGGGGTGACTTGCAAACAGGAAAAAGGGATCCTTTTGGAGTAACAGTTGCACAACTCCGTACATTTATTTTTAAAAAATCACTGAATTGTATGTACATTTACAGTGACTGAACTTTATGTCAATTACACTTTAATAATGCTTTAAAAAAGGCAATACCAATTCAGTAGATTAGCTAATACCGTATCAACATTAATTTCTTGGTTTTGATCATTGTACTCTTGTTAAAAGAATGTCCTTGTTTTTAGGAAATACACACTAAAGAAAACCGTATCTGCAACTGGCTAGCAAAACAATTCAGAAGAATAGTATGGAGAAAAAGAGAAGAGGATAAAGCAAACTGGTAAAATGTTAAGATTTGAGGAAACTGGGTGAAAGGTATTTGAGAATTCTTTGTAGTGTTCTTGTAACTTTTTTGAAATTTGAAATTATGTTAAAATTAAAAATTAAAAAAATTCAATAATTCTGGTTAGTAGAAACGTGTTTTTCATTTTCAAAAATGTAGGGAAAAAAGCTATTTAAAAACTTTGAGGGATCAAAATTCTTATGAATGGCAGCAGTAGTACCAGAAGACTATTAAGAAATTCTAAAAAATACACAGTATGTTTTTGTAAGGTCTTAGAAGATTCGATGGTTACTTTTGCTTCCAAAGTTATAATATAGTTAATATAATTTTCCCCTGCACATGTACCTTTTTTACACACGTGTTTTGAGAAAAGTATATAGCTAATTTGTCTGCAGACGAAAAAGTAACTTGAAAATCCCAAACTTACATTAGGTAAGAAGTAGTTACCCAATGTTAAAAATCGACTTATTTTAAAAACATAGAGCCTTAACAAAGTGGAATAAAGATAGCAAACCACAAAAAAAGTCAAAACTATCCTTAATATATAATACCTACATACAACAGTGAAACAATAAAAACATTTTCTTCCTAAAAGTGCTTTGATACCTATCAAAAAAAGAAACAAAAACCTACAACAAAAACCCACTCTGGGGATAAAAATAAGAAATTTGGTAACCCCAAGAAGATAAATTATTTAATAAAAATAGCAACTAACACTTTTATTTACTTTCATTTACAAAAGCTTTCAACATTGTCTCATTTAATCTTCCAAATTACTCGTGTATATGTATTATTTTTTTCAGAAGAAGAAGCTACCTTGTCCAAGAGGACACAATAAGTGGGTGGGGACTCCAAAGTCCTGGACTATCCTTAAATTACCAATCCAAAGGCTGGCTTTTCACTGTATCACAATGCCTCTTTCTAGTAATAACATACCAATGAGAAACTTCTTATTAAGGATTAACTTTGACTTTAAATGTCGATTCAGACTACACTAGAAGAAATGTTAAGAGTCAGAGTTAGGCTCTTGAGTACTTCACTGAAAATTCTTAAATAACAAATATCAGTTGATGTGTACTAAACACTATGTTACTTGGGTATTGCACTAAGGATTTCATAAACATTTTTTCTCAATTCCCAATTCCAATGAGGTAGATACTTTTATAATCCTTATTTTACAGATGAAGAATACAACAAAGGCTTTAAATTAGATTCATTATAATGTATAGTATCTACCTGAATCATGAGGACCTGATGACCAACTGAATGAATGCCTTTCTAGGCTTCTCAATGTTTTTGGCAACAATCTTTTAAAAATTAAAGTCCCCAAGACAATATAAAAATTACTGATACACTACTACCAACTACCTAATTCACAGTACTTCACACTATAGCAGTCTGGTGCAAGGTAAGTCCAATCTCTTCCCTCCTTTTGGTCTGCTCCACTCTGCCCAGTATCAAAATGGCTTTTCCATGGCAATATAAATCCATAATTACATAACTTCAAAGTTATCTTCATATTCCTAGATCTATTTTGAAAAATGTATTTATTAAGTAGTATTTAAGATCAAATAAGGGTGAAAAAGTAACACATTTTAATGTGGAGCTGGTCATCGCCTAGAATGAATGGAGATATAGTTTACTACAACCTCCAATGGAGGAAGGGGCAGGACCACAACACTCATCATTATCTTAGACAAGCAAACCAGGAGGGTGCTAAAAAAGAAAAAAAATAGGCATTTGCTAAATTCGAAGGGAGGGAGGAGTTCAACTCAGCGACGGGTTCTAGATGACCAGAGTTAGGGGAAAAAAACCGTTGGTGGCTAGCAGCTCCCTATAGAGTGGGTGCTGGCTGGCTTCTAGACAGACTTAGGCCAAGTGAGTCCTAGGCCCGGAAAATCCACCATACGGCTCCGTAGGCTCTAGTCAGTTAAGGGCTTCTGAGAAGTGCTCCCCAGGGGCACACCTATCATTTGGTGGCAAACGTGGAGCCCAGAAAGAACCGAGGCGATTCACTGTGGTGGACCGTGAAAGGAAAAGGGAAAGTGGGCGACAATGCAAAGAGAAAAACCTCTGGCAATAGGTCCGGCCTCCACGGGCTCCTCCTGGGCCCATTGGTTTTCAAGGCCTTAAAGAAGTGAAAAAACCCAAGCCTCGTGCCCGTCCCCTCCCCCACCCAGCCCCCCTCTTTACCCCCATCCCACCCCGGCCCTTTCGGAGCCTCCCCGGCTTTCCCTCCTCCCCTAGCCGAGGTACCCGGTTTCCCAGTTTTCACACGCGTTCAGAGGCGTGAACTCACCCGCCGCTAATAAAACGGTACTGTCTTCGCGGCCTTAGGGGCTCCAGGTTACGAGTGGACTCCACCGGTTCGAGGTTTCTGCGCGCCGCTCGCCGGGAGACTGGTTCCGAAGCGACTACTCGTACAGGCCGCAACGCAAACACAGCCGCGCTGCGCGGGGCGCTTCTAGAGGTCTTCCTCTTGCCCAGCATACACTTCGGTTGGGGGAGTAGAGAGGAGAATCATAGAGAAGAACGCATATAGATAGTCTTCACTGTTGGCTCTGAATCACCACGCCCCGGTGAATAATCATAGAGAAAGAGACCTGAATGGGGACTAGAAAGGCTCGAGCTGTAAATTACGACCCATCCTGCCATTTTTGATTGGAGCTGATTGAATCTTGTGACTATGCGACGCCATCTTGAGGTCAAGGTTCCGACTGAATACGGCGCTGGGGTTGTTAGAGGGTTTCTAAATTTTGTAGGTTGTGTTTCGGGGACTAGAACCTTCCTCTGTGGTTTATGGACGTTCTTTGGACAGCTAACTGGATCCCCACCCAGCACCTTACTTAATAGGAACCCCAAGAGCTGATCTTTTCTTAGAAAACAACTACTCTTGATCCCAAGATACCTGGCGGTGGTGGAGTTTTTTGTTTTTTAAGTGCACATGCACAAAAGCTTTTGCGCACTGTAGGGCCAAAGAGGTAGTTAGATGTTTGAAATAACCTAAGCCAGCCTGTAAAAACATTTAACACAGCTTTCGGTAATGTAAAATGCTAAAAGGAACTTCTTTAATTAGATTAATGATAATCTAATCACGAATGTTTGTCCAATTTATGGTTAATATCTCTTTATAGTCCTTTGTTTCCCAACTGCTTGTTTTTCAGAAGACTTATAATTTGATCAATTTAAGTATTGCCTCCCTAAGTGACTGGTGCAAAGTGCTGGGAGGGCAAATGGGAGTCAGATTTTATTACTGTCCTGGCGGAGCTGCAAACCTCAAAATAGTTGACGAATTCTGACCATTGTATATAAAATTGGAACATACCTATACGATCCCCGTCTGCATTTCCTATTTAATTTTACTCTCCAGCACGAATCACCATTTATCGTACTACATATGTTTCTTATTTATGGTCTGTCTGCTGTTACTCCACTAAAATGTCAATTTAAGGAGTGCAGAGATTGTTTTGTACACTGCTGTATCCCCAGCGCCTAAAACAATGCCTGATACATAGCAAGTGCTCAATAAATATTTGTTGAATGAAAGAAACGTTTACATACTATGAGTATGGACAAAACATAAAATGCAGTGAGAGACCAATGGGAAAGGGTATATCATTCCTATTCCTCTTATCTAAAATTTACATTCATCTGTATTTCTGCTCCTTAAGTTTCCTTACCAATGAAGAAGACTAATAATACCTACTCCCCAGAGCTATTGCATGGACTAAATTACCTAATGTATATGAAAGTACTTTGGTAAAGTGCTAGACAAATGATAATTACCTCCTGGAAATGAAAAGAGCAATTTGTGCTTTTTTTTTTTTTTTAACCACCACAGGCATAAACACAGAAATCCTCTCAAGTTACTCTACATCCCTTTGTATTGTTAGAAACATTGTACATGAATTCACTTGTATAGTAAAGTAAAATCTTAAGAAGAGTTCTCTCAAGCAGCAGTTTGCTAACTTTCCTGTAGTAAATATTTGTTATGTTGACCTAACATACATTAATTCCCTGTCTTTGGTAATGGCACTTCATATTTCTTAAATTATCCTTCCACTACTCCAGATATTTGTAGTTTGAATAGCAAGTCCTAACCCTAGCCAGACCCATTAGGACATGGTGATAGATTTATAACCCAATCAAATCCTGGCCATTTATTTCTTATATTGTACCAGGCACTATTTAAAGCATCTTGCAAAATCAGTAACTTTAATCGTCACAGCAGCCTTCCAAAGTAGGAACTATTATTACACAGATAAAGAAACTAAGTCTTGGAGAGGTTAAATTAGTTGCCCAAATAGTAAGTGATAAAGTCTGTTTCCTCTGTTGGTGCTCTCAACCATTACTCTATGCTGCTTCATCAAGAATAATGCTAAGAAGTAAAAAAGAAAGATGGAGAAAGATGGTGGCTATGTTTCCACTTAAACAAGGGAGATGTTAAGCTTGGAACTGGCAGAGGTGGTGGTGGGACGGTAAGGATAAAGCCACAAAATAAAGCAGAGTTGAGAGAAGGTGGGAGGTGGGAAATTTTTTACAATATCATTTGAGAACATGGTTTCAGTCATTTTTAAAGCCAGATATACTTCTAGACTTCTTGGTATCTAAGCCAATAAATGCCTTTTCCTAAATCAGTTTGAACTAGGTCTCTATCTTTTCAAAAGAAAGAACCATAAATTAAACACTTGCATATACTTGTAAAAGACAGGCCAAGCCATTCAGCTTCAATGCCAATTGACCTCCTCCTAAGCCTCACAAGCCCTTGCTCAGGAAAGTAGCTGTAGATAATTAATTTGGATATTGGTAGCCATAGCATATGCATTATAACCCTATTCCTCTGGCCATATCTCACCCAACTAGTCAACAGTATATCATGGAACTTGTGATAAAAACACTGTTTTGCTGGACCAAGGAGATCCTCCCAAGAATTTAAACTGGACGCGATGATAAACGGAATAGTAGAGCCAATGAATTAATAGCAAAATAAAACTGCAGTGGTAGATGATAGAGTAGGTGAATCATGTCAACAACAGGTTACTAAAACTGGTACCTTTGTGGCCTGGATTGGATAGAGGAAATTATTTAAATTCTCATCAAGGCACCTGAGCTGTCATCAGAACTACCTTAGCTAAGGGGGTATCCCAGTGAAGAGTCAGTCTCTCAGAGGCCCAGCCCTGTAGCTTCAGTTCCTGCTTTGTCATTTCAGAATACAAACCACTATGTGATAATCAGGTTTCTCACAGTCTCCCTATTGGACATTGAGTTACTTCAAGGAAGGGAGCATGGTTTATTTACCTTTAAATGGCCATACTAGACACATAATTGTCTCTAAATTAATATTTGACTTAAAAAATCACAGCACATCTTTAAAATACAGCAAAATAATTTGAAATAGCCAGATATCAATTAGTTTTCCTCTATATCTCTGCCTAGAGCTCCAATTTGGGCTACTTTGTTATCAAGATTCAAACTTCATGTGAATTTAAACTGCTGCCACTTGGCATTATTAAAATACTTGTGTAATTATAGAAGACAGGCATTTAGACGTTCTAAAGTTTCCGAAAACCAAGTAATCATTCTGGGTGGAAGAGGAAATGGATGTAAAAAAGGGCAATTTTCCATATAAAGTAATGAATTAGACTATGTTTTTCGTGTAAAGAAGGAGGACTGCAAAGGCGGACAAATAATGAATATGCTCCCCTCCATTGTAATTATAGAAATGCTAATACCATAGTAAGATGCCATATTAATGCCATTATACTGATGAAAATTAAGAAGTCTGATGGTACAAAGGTATAGAATAATAGGAACACCTAGGCAATGCTGGCAGAAGTCTATATTGGTACAACTACTTTGGCATAGCCTAGAAAAATAAGGCATACTCCAGCAGTTCCACTCCTACTATTATATAGAAAAATCTTCACATATATGGACCAAGATACTTGTTCGAGAATGTCCGTGGCACCATTATTCATAAAGGAAAAATGTCTGACAATAAACATGTTTTTAAAAAGTCACCTATTTATATAAAGATGAAATGAATAAACTGCAGTTACACATGAGATGTTGAGTGAAAAAAGTGAGAAAAAAAGTAAATTAGAAATCTATGTATCTTATGATACCATTATAATGATTAAAAAATTGGCATTAATAATAATTTATTGTTTAAAGAAACATGCATATATGGTAAACCTATATATATTTAAAAACCAAAGAAATAATTAATTGAAAATTCAGGGTAGTGGTTATCTCTTGGAGTTATTATCTCTCTTTTGGAGGGAGCAAAGGTGATGAAACTAGAAAAGAACATATAGGCAGCCTCAATGTTTTTGGCAATGTTATAGTTCATCAACTCAGTGGTGAGTTTACTGGTTTTCATTTTATTATTATGCTTCATAATTTATATATGTATTATACATATTTTCAATGCAGCAAATATTACATGTTTTAAATTAAAAATAAATTATGCAGCCATATCCATATATACTTATAGAAGCATGATTTTATTTTGCTTTTTAAATTTTTACATAAATGGAATCAGAGTTATTCAACTTTCACTCAATAGGGCTGTGTTTTTTTCTATGTTAAATCCATGTATAATCGTTTATGTAAACATAAATCCATGTATGTAAAAATCATTTTAAAAACTGCTACATTGTATTCCATTAAATAGTTGTGTCATTGTGTACCGATTGGAAAGTTTTCAGAAGCAAGTAACAGACAACCCAAGTGAAACTGGCTTAAATAGTAAGGAAACATATTGGCTCATCCAGCAGAAAGACTAGCTAGACTGCCCTTCAGGGTTGGGTGATCCAGAGGCTCATTAATTTTATGAAAAACAAAGTTCTTCCTGTCTTGGCTTTTTTCCTCTCTGTTCTACCAACTACAAATGTGGACCTCATTCTAAGGCTGGTTCCCCTCATGGTCACAGGATGGCTACACTGAACCTACATGCTTTTTAATTCAGGAGAGAGACTAAGTGGATTTCACTCCCAGTAGACCAAGGGAGAACATTTTAGAAGCCCCAGGAAACTGAATTGAATCAAACCCTAAGCTGAGGTTCTTGCTCTTGCCTTAGAAAATCATTGGCGAGATAGATGCAGTTACTCTTAGACAGTCAGGCCTATCCCTTGAGCTAAGGGTAAGGTCAGTTTCTCCTAAACCCAAAGTCTGTGCTGAGGATATTTGAACAAAATTAGAATTGTTAGAAAAGAGGAAGAAAGAAATAAATACTGAGAAGGCAATCATCGTCCACTAAACAGTTTATTTAATCAGTCCCTTTTTTATGGACATTTGTTTCCAATTCATATGCAGGAGGATATCTAAGAGTGGAAAGGCAAAGTAGAAGGGTATGCTAATTTCTAAATTTAAATAGATATTACAAAATTGCTCTTGAAAAAGGCTATGCCAAGTATACATTTCCTTAAATATATATCACTACTGGGAGAGAATGACATTTAATTTACTGCAATTTCCATTTCCCTGACCTCTGCTAGTGAAGGAAGGTATTTCTTCCTATAGCTGTTAACTGAACCTGGTCTCTCCCAATCCAGTGAAACGACATCTACTTTTTTGCTAAGTCCAGTGTACATTTTTCAGCCTTTATCTTATTTACTCCTTAGCATTTAATACTTCTGACCATTACACTTTAACAAATCCTCTGTTTTCTGTGTCTGACACTCTTCCTCCTACCACTCCGCTTCCTCCTCAGTGTCCTTGGGAGCTTTCTCTTCTTATGCTCATGCTTTAAAATGTTGGTCTTCCTCAGGGTCCTGTTGCAAGCCTCCCTCTCCTCTTACTTTAAGTGACTCCACAGTTGACTCATCTACTCTTAAGGCTTCAATGACCATCTATTACCAGATCTACATCTTGACCTTAGGTTACTTAAGTTCTCTCTCTTATTGGCCAGCTACCTACAGGGTTTTGTTTTGTTTTTTTTTTGAAGTAAATTTACTTGAAATTCACAGTTTAAAACATTTCTCAGTGTAGAATTCAGTGGCTTTTAGTATATTCATAATATTGTACAACAATTGTCACTAATTCCAGAACATTTTCATCACTCTTAATAGAAATTCTGTACACATCAAATAGTCACTCCCTATTATCCACTTTCTACAGTCCCTGGCAAGCACTAATTGGTTTTCTGTCCCTATAGATTTGCCTATTCTAGGCACTTCCTATAAATGAAATCATGGTATATATAGTCTTTTGTGTCTGGCTTCTTTCACTTAGCATTTTTTTAAGGTTAAGTCATTTTGTATCATGTGACAGTACTTCACTCCTATTTACGGCTAGATAATATGCTCTTGTATGGACATGTCACCATAAATAGTGGTACTATGTACATTTGAGTACAAGTTTGCTTTTTATTTTTTTATAATATGTTTTCAGTTCTCTCGAATATGTGGTAGGAGTGGAACTGCAGGATCACATTGTACTTCTATGTTTAACTTTTTAAGGAAATGACAAACTTTCCATAGCAGCTACACCATTTTACATTCCCATCAGCAAAGTTCGAAGATTCCAATTTGCCCACATTATTATTAACACTTGTTATTCTGTTTTTCCTCTAATTATATTGGTCCTACTCGGTTTGAAATGATAGCTCATTGGGGTTTTGATTTGCATTTCCCTAATGACTAATGATGTTGAGCATCCTTTGATGCACTTGTTAGCTATTTGTATATCTTCTTTGTAGAATATCTATTTAAATTATTTAACCATTTTTAATTGGGTTATTTGACTTTTTATTAAGTTTTAAGGGTTCTTTATGTACTCTATTAGACCCTTATGAGATATATTATTTGCAAATATAATTTTCCTGTTCTGTGTGTTGTCTTTTCACTTTCTTCATAGTGTATTTTGAAGCACAAGTTTTTAATTTTGAAGAGATTCAATTTACTTAGTTTTTTTTTTTTGCTTGTGCTTTTGGTGTCATATTTTAAAAACTGTTAACCTAATCTAAGGTGTCTTAGTCTGTTCAGGCTGCAAAAACAGAATACCATAGATTGGATAGCTTATGAACAGAAATTTATTGCTCACAGTTCTAAAGGCTAGAAGTCCAAGATCAGGGTGTCAGTGGTCAGGTCACAGACTTATTATAGCCTCACATGGTAGCAGAGGCAAGGGAGCTGTGTGGAATCCCATTTGTGAGTGCTCCGCCCTCATGACCCAATCACCTCTCAAAGGCCCCACCTGCTAATAGCATCACCTTTGGGATTTAGGATTTTTCTTTCTTTTTTTCTTTTTTCTTTTTATTATTATTTATGCCTAAAGCACCTGGTCTTCCTAGGTGGTCTCCCATCCAAGTACTAACCAAGCTTGACCCTGCTTAACTTCTGCGAGCAGACAGGATCGGGCTTGTTCAGGGTGGCATGGCTGTAGACCATGGACCATGGCTCCACTGAGGTGTGAATCCAGGACTTTCTGTGTGTAAAGCAGACATGCTTACTGATGCACAATGGAACCATGTCCAGGATTTAGGATTTCAACATATAAATTTGGGGGAAACACAAACATTCACATCATTGCACATGGGCATGAGGATTTATACTTATATTTTTTTCTAAAAGTTTTATAGATCTAGCTCTTACATTTAGGTCTTGGATTCATTTGAGTTAATTATTGTATATATTGTGAAACAGAGGTCCAAATTCACTCTTTTACATGAAGATATCCAGTTATCCCAGTTGTTGAAAAGACTACTCTTTTCTCTATTGAATAGTCTTGAAACCCTTGAAACCCTGACCATAAATGGATGGGTTTAATTATGGACTCTATTCCATAGGTCTACATTTCTATCCTTATACCTGTTCCACAATGTTTTTGATCACTAGAGCTTTATAATCAATTTTGAAATCAGGAAGTATGAGCCTTCCAATTTTGTTCTTCACGAGATTGTTTCAGCATTGCTATTCAGGGTCCCTTGCAATTCCACATGAATTTTAAGATCAACTGTTTGTTTCTAAAAAAACAAAAAAAAAAAAACAGTTGAAATTCTCTTCTAACCCCAAATATTTTAAATCTGTGATTGGTTGAATTCACAGATGTGAAACAGGATATGGAGGGCCAAAATGTATATACATGCAATGTAATATTATGCAGCCTTTAAAAAGAAGGAAATCCTGTCACATGATACAACATGAACCTCAAGGACATTGAGCTAAGTGAAAAAAGACAGTCAGAAAAGGTAAAATACTGCATAGTTCTATTATTATGAAGTACCCAGTAATCAAAATCATAGAAAGAAGTCAATGGCCATTCCACCCTGAATGAGCCTGATCCCATCTGATTTCAGAAGCTAAGCAGGGTCAGGCCTGGTTAGTACTTGGATAAGAGAACACCCAGTAAGGCCAGGTGCTGTAGGTGTAAAAAAAGTAAAAAAAAATTAAAAGTCATGGAAACAGACAACAGAGAGGTGGTTACCACCAGTTAGGGGAGAATTAGTAGTTAGAGGGTATAGAGTTTCAGTATTGGCAAGATAAAAAAGTCTTGGAGATATGTTGCATAGTAGTGTGAATATACTTAACTGTACATTAAAAAATGGTTAAGATGTTACATCTAATGTTATGTACTTTTTTAGATGCTACATCTAATGTTATACACTTTTTTACCACAATTGAAAAAAAAAAAAAAACTCATAACACTGTAAAAACATATAACATGACCAAAGAGGAATCTATCAGGAAAGAGAATGAGTTTTGAAAAGTAGTCAAAATGAAGTTATGGAAAAGATTTTAATTTTTTTTAAGGAATGAAGAAAATGATGCAAGTTTGGACATTATCATTAGAACTATCATTAAAGTCAGAATACATGTGCTCTGAAAAGAGATATGAAAGTCTAGGCAGGGGAAGTGATAAGTGGAGATGAGAGTATTAAAACCTGAATGTCTGAGACCAAAAATTGGGGTTCAAACCCAGCTCTGCTTTCACTTCTCAGGTGGGTGATTTTGTGCAAGTCACTAAAGCTCCCTGGTCTTGTTTATTCATCCAAACCCTGGTGTTTTCATGTTGGTTCCACCATACAGGGTGCTTTCCCCTTCTCCAATAAGGTGATCACATTTGGCTTCCAACAGGAGAGTCCGACAGAGACCATTCTGGTAGTTTTCTAACATGATATCTTCATATAAATCCTTCTGAGTGAGGCCTAGCCATTTCCACCCATCCTGGGAAAAGTAGATAGCCAAATCCCCAAATGTCACTGGTGCCTTGGATTTAGACTTCCTTAGTGCAGCAGACATCCTTTCCTCCCTGATGACAGTCTGCATCTGGGGAAGGGAAGTGTGCTGGGCAGGTGAGGCAGATAAATACATTGCTTGGCTTTTCCCTTCCGATTCCTTAAGTTAAATGGATTGCTCCCAGAAATGGCATCGTATCAATCCTGTGGTTTCTCACAGCTGTTTGCACTGTTACGCACCCAAACTGGAGAAGCATGATTCTTGTCCATAAAATCATTTTCCCTGAGGAACTGAGCTCCGCAGACATTGATGCCAAAAGCAGTTGAAATGTTGATAGAAAATTCATTAAATCTGTAAATTGATCTGGGGATTATTACAATCATAACAATATTGTCTTTCAATTAAAAAATACAGGATGTCTTTCCATTTATTTCTTCTTTAATTTCTTTTAATGTTTTAAAAAAATTTTATTAAAGTATAGTTGACATACAATATTACAGTTTCAGGTGTACAACATAGTGATTTTACATTTATAGAATCACCATAAGTCTAGTAACCATCTGTTACCAAAGTTTTTACAATATTATTGACTGTTCTTTTTTTGTAATAAGGCTCATAATATGGCAAACAGGTCATCCTACTGAAAACAACAAAATATCTAGGTAAAATATTGGAGTCAACAAGAAAATAAGTAATTATCAGACCAAAATCTAGGTGAAGGTAGGATACAGAGTAAGTAGAACAATGCTGTCACTTTTTCCCTAGGGTATGTACCTTACTTGGCAACTTAAGCTTGGTTTTTCTAGGCCTCATGGGGCAAGTGGGACAGAATACAAGGCCCAGGGCCTGATGGAAGAGGGAAGTCTAAAACTGGATCCTCAAAGAGCTCTAGTCTCAGTGTAAGGGTTACTTGCAAGTAAATACACTCCCACTCAACAGACTGGAATGAAAGTTGTCTTGGAAGAAGAGATTTCAGGGAGCTGTAGAGGGGGCACTAGATCCATATGACAGATATATGATCTAAATATACACCTCCTGGTGGTTAAAAAAGAAAAATAAAAAAAGTGAATATGGTTTAAAGTGGTTCCTTTCAGCAGAAGCCAAAGCAAATCCTTTCTGAAGGAATACCTCTATCCTAGTCTTCAACAAATTCCTAGAAATAATTTTCTAAAGAAAATACACCTCAGGAAAAAAAAAAAGCACACGAAAGATGAGACTGAGTGAAAACAATCGACAGAAACAGCTCTGATAATTCCAATCTCTTAAAAGAAAAATAAACTTTTTTTTTCATTATTATTGACATATTACCCTTACCTAGAAAAAATTTTAGGAGTACATACGTGTTTAAATGAAGTCTTCCTCAGTCTTCCTCGCCTTACTTACACTCCTTAGAGGCAACCCTTTTTCATACTTTAAAGGGTTCTTATTATAACTTTAAAAAATATAGTTTTGAATAGATTGTGTTGGGTTTAAAAAGAATTGAACACCATTTGTTCCCAGGATATGTTAATATTCTCATTTTATAAACAGAAGTATGGAGCAGATTATTAGGGTTACAAAAAATTAGACTGGTAGTCTTAGGAACAAAACACTCAAGGGAAATTTTATGACAGGCCAGCCAGTCTCAAGAACCTAACTGAAGAACTGTTATCTCGTTTCTTTCTAAAATCCCTCCTTTCCTATTCTCTCTTTAAAACTATGAAGTTTTAAAGTGCTATAGATAGCTTAGTTCTTAATATCCTAGTTTGTGATGTGGCTGGCATAGGACAAAAATTCTCGGTCATGTTATACAGTTAATCCAACAACTGGCTCTCTACCCAGTCTTGAAAACATAATTTTCAGCAATACAACCCTCATACATGGCTCTCATTATTATGTAAATTTGGTTTTTACCATTGGTCTAAATATGTCCCTTGAAACATAAGGTAAGAGAGTATATGAATTAGGAGATGGGTTCTTGTCTCAGCTTGGTCAATAATTTGCTGTGTGACCTTGGCAAGTCATTTAACCTTAGTATTCTCTCCTGGGTTAACAATTATCAAGATAAAATCAGAGAACTTTAGAATTGGCAGAGACTTCATAGTTTACATAGTATAACTTCTTCATTCCATGGAGAGGTTGAGTGACTTACCCAAGAGCTTTCTGGAACAAGCTTCCAGTCTTTGGTATCTTAGACCATTGCTCTTTTCATTTCATCAGGCTTTCTTTCAGTGTCGTTCCAAGAAACAAACAAACAAAAAACCCAAAATGAAAACACTAAACAAATATACTACTGCCTCTTACATAAAGCCAGGTAATACTGTTAACCATTAGCTTGCTCTGTAGCCTGAAAGCTTATCCGAAAATATACCCTGTCTAACCTAAAGATGATTAAAAATCCAGAAATTCTGAAACTATGTAAGGAAAGGTCAGAAAAGTAAAAGGTAGAGAAAAAAACTAATGGTTGATTTGGCGAATACCTGTAAAGAGAAAACTTACAAAAGAGTATATTGTTATCAATTCTTTCTGGTCTTTTCCTACTTTGTATAAGGTAAAATTGGGGAAGTTGAGACTGCCTGTATTCACATATTTCCAAATGAACAGTGTGCAACAAGGGCTACTTGAAATTGAATTACTTATCTCGCCTACACTACACACTGCAACAGTTCTCTAAGTTTAGCGCCATTCCTTCTCCAGCCACTACCCAAAATAACGCGCTGAAACCTCCGGAACCCGCAGTCAATGCAAAAACTCCAAATCCGGAACTGCTGGATGGCTTATCTCCATCGCCTTCTCGCAAGAGCAGTCTCTTCGGTACCGGGAGTTGTAGTCACTAAGGGCCTCCACTTCCGGGATGTGGGAGAGGAAGCGCCATAGGGGAACTACATTTCCCAGGATGCTGTGCATGCCCTTCTCCGCCTCTGCCGGCGTCGGGCTCCACCCCGTCCCGCTCCTCCCTCCCAGGGCTGCCACCGCTCACGCCTTCCTGTTAGTCCGAGCTGTGAGAAGTTCACTCTGATCAGCTGATCCCAACTGACAACAGGAGAGGAGGAAGCCCAGGAGGCAGCGAAGGAGGCGGGGGGGCGGAGATGGAGATGAGGATGGATCCACCGGTTCCCTGAGAAACAGCCACCGGCGCCCCGCGGTACCCCAACGCCGTTTGCCATGGCCGAGCTGCTCTGTGGTGGGGTTCCCGGGCCGCTGCGGTCGGGGAGGGAAGGGCACGGCCCTAAGCTGGGCAAGCGATAGTCCGGGAGCTCTGGCTGCCCCCGGGAGAAGGGGGGGCGGGTGCGGCTGTGGTGGGGGTGGGGTGGCATAAACAATGGATTCGGCTCTGGCCTCTGCCAGCGTGGGGAGATTTTGGGGGACCTTCTTTGTTCTTAGACTCTGCTCCTGCCCCTTGGGTTGTGGTGTTGTTGCCTGGGAGGAAGGAAGCATGAAGAATCCCTGGCTGGAGAGAGGTGTCGAAGTGGGAGCCGAGTGGGCAGATTGTTTTCTTGGCCTGGCGGGCGGTGAGATGTTGTTTTGAAGTCTGGTTCTGTATTTTTCTCAATTGTGACAAATTTTGATTTTTGTTTCCGTTGTGGGAGCTGGTTGGGCACGTCTGAGGTTGGTATGTAAATAAGGTCTTCTACTCCCTTTTATTTTTTATTTATTGAAAATAAAATTGATAGATTAATTACTGTGGGTGAAGAGTAGGGAATATCTGAAAGGAGGGCTTTACATTTCGTGGGGGTGTTGAAATGGGCGGTCAAGGCTAAAGAGAGTTAGGAATATAATTGTGGCAAAAGCCCCTTTCCTGCCCCAGTTATGCCCCAGTTATCTTTTCTTCTTTTTTTTTTTTTTTTTTGAAGTTATTTTTAAGTTTTTGAGAGCAAGAGAAAAATTGTTTTAACTCACTGCAGCTCTGGCTTTGCGGTGGGTCATAGAGGAGTTCTGTCTCCCCTTGCTCCTTCCCACCCCCCAATTAGAGAAGGGACAAAAGGAAGTACAATAATTGTTTTTATTGTTTTCAAGCATGAGATGGTGACTCTTGTTTCCAGTTTTACAGTCCTTCTTAGGCATATGTCTAGAGCTGAAAATACCCCAGGACTTTGATGGAGCTAAAGTTTGTTATTATTATCATTTATTTAGCTTTTTACAGGTTTTTTTTCTCCATGTTTCCCAATTGTGGGGTGCAGGTGAGGATGCAGAAGTCCTTCCAAATATGTTTACTTAGTGATTTTGATTCTGAAAAAATAACTGAGGGAACAGAGAATTTCATCCTGGGAAATAAAGCAGCAAAGTCTCTTAAATGCCTTAGACCTAGACGTAGTGGTTGTTTTCAAAAGGGCCCTTGATCATGATTTTGAGAAGAAATTGCTATGATCAGAATGAGCCAGTGTAAGTTTTACAAGCAAGAGTGAGATTTCTCTCAGGAGTTTTGGTGTCTTATTTAAACACAATATTTTTAAGGTGCACTTCTATTTTTAGATAGTGAAATTCCTTTTCTTTATTCTAGGTATCCCCTGAGAAACTGACTCGAAATTGGATTATATTGAAAAGCTCCTGACCACTCTCTTCCATTACCAAAACCTTGTGCTTGAGGCCCAACCAATGACCTCAGTGAACCCATCAGATCTCTCTCAGATAGCCGTAAAAAGATCCTTTCAAATTAATTTTGACCACATATTTGCCTGCACTTTATGGAGGATGAAAACATCAAACCAAATCAACATTGCTTCTGATACAAGAGTCTTGGAGGCAGAAAATTTAAAAATTGAACATTTGTGAGTGTGTGGAGAATCCTAATAGGACACCAAAGGGTTTTTGCGTTTTGTTTTCCTTTTTTTAAGTTGTTCAAAATTCTGTGGTATTTCTGTGCAGTCTTCAGACTCAAAGCGTTTGTTGTCACTTCTGGGGAAAGCCCAGTGACCGTTACAGGGTGGGTGATTTTCTTACCAGTCTGAGTATGAGTGCCCAGACATCCCCAGCAGAGAAGGGCCTGAATCCGGGTTTAATGTGCCAGGAAAGTTACGCGTGCAGCGGGACCGACGAAGCTGTCTTTGAATGTGATGAGTGCTGCAGTCTGCAGTGTCTCCGCTGCGAGGAGGAGCTTCATCGGCAGGAGCGCCTGAGAAACCATGAGCGGATAAGACTCAAACCTGGCCACATCCCTTACTGTGACCCCTGCAAGGGCCCCAATGGGCATTTGCCAAGTGTGAGGCAGAGGGCTGCTGTGCGGTGCCAGACATGTAAAATCAACTTGTGCCTGGAGTGCCAGAAGAAGACTCATTCTGGGGGTAGCAAAAGGAGACACCCTGTTACCGTGTACCATGTCACTAAAGTCCAGGAGTTACTAGAAGAAGAGATGGATGAAGAGACCAAAAGGAAGAAGATGACTGAGAAGGTTGTGAGTTTCCTTCTAGTAGATGAAAATGAAGAAATTCAGGTAAATGTGGGTGTAGTGGGATTCATGTGGCAGTGGAACAGATAGATCTGTCTTTGGAAGTTAGCTCTCAAAAGGAAAGTCAGGAGAAATTCAAATTTTAACTGTTAAAAGGCAAGACCCTTGAAAGCTTGTATTACAAAGTGTCAGATTTAGTTACCAGCTGTGTGAGCCTGGGCTGAATTACTTTACTTTTCTGAACCTTAGTATTCTTATCTATAAATGAGAACATTGCCTACTTCATTGGGTTATGAGGTTGAAATGACAGTGATATTTGTATAGCCTGTTGCATAATAAATGTTCAGTATACAATAGCTATGTTATTAGTAGTATTAGTAATATTAGGAAAAACTGATTTAGAACAGTTTTCTGAATGAGAGCACTTTGGAGAATTGTGAATAATTGTGAATGATGAGGGACTGTGTGTATGCAGGGAAACACTGACAGTGGGTCCCATGGAGAGGGCTAGGTAAATAAGTCATAAACCTGCTTTCTCAGTTTAGAGAGACAGGTCTTTAAAAAGTGGCATTTGATATAAGGATGGTGTTCTCTCTAGATGGTCTCTTCCTATTTCCATGTGTAGGCTTCTGATTAATAAAAGCCAGTGAAAGCACCTAGGAGTACAGAAGAATGAGAACATTTGCTTTGATTCCGAGGTGGGGAGAGGGTAATTTATGATAGGAACAAGTCACAGAGATAGTAGTGTATGACAAGGGTGATTGAGGAAGGGGTAGTATAATGTTTATATTTTCCAGTGAAGGTAGTATAATGCCTATGCTTTTGAGTGAAGACTGAATTCACATGCCGGCTGCACCACTCACTGGCTGTATAACCTTGGGCAAGTTATTTAAGCAATGTGCCTCAGTTTCACTTCCACTACTTAGTAGTTGAGAGGATTCCAAGAGAATAGGAATGGGAAAGATTTATCACAGGGCCCAGCACATAGTGTCCTCTACTAGTCTGTTGTTTTTTCAGTATCATGCAGTATTTGTGGTACATGGACTCTGTACTTTTAGCAGTGATGACTCCTCAGGTCTCCAGATTGGTATGGTATGTAAGTTAACCGTTTGAAAAACTACCCAATTACCCACTAAATATTTTTCATTTCTGTCTTTTTCCTCTCTGGATAAGCTTATGGAAATGGATTACATCATGATTCCTATGTACAGCAATCCCCCCTTGTCTGCAGGAGATATGTTCCAAGACTCCCAGAGGACGTGGATAGTGCTGAACCCTGTATACTGTTTTTTCCTATACATGCATACATACCTATGATAAAGTTTGACTTATAAATTAGGCTCAGTAAGAGATTAACAACAATTAGTGCTTCTAAAATAGAACAGTTATAACGATATAGTGTAATAAGAGTTACATGAATATAGCCTTTCTCAAAATATAATACTGTACGTACAGTGTGGATATGCTGGACAAAGGGATGATTCATGTTCCGGGCAGGACAGAGTGGAATGATGTGAGTTTTCATCATGCTACTCAGAATGGTGCACAGTTTAAAACTTAAGAATTGTTTATTTCTGGAATTTCCTATTTACCTTCAGACCACAGTTTATGATGGGCTACTAAAACTATAGAAAGTCAAACCGTGGTTGTCAGCTACATTCTTTGCTAACACAGACTTTTCTCGATTGGCTGAGAGGAACTAATAGAGTTATGGAAGAATGACCCAGATCCCATTTGGCTTCCCTTGTTAGCGATAGTGTCTTCATTATGAATTATGCTCTAATTGGGTGACGGTGTGGGTTAAATATTTTACAAGTGGGGCACTTGGTTTTAGATGATTCTTGTTGGTTCTGCCACCAGTTCTCTTTAGTGTCAGCCTTTGGAAAGACATATTTTGGATTGTTGTCACTTTCATAGAAGATTTGAGGTGAACCAGTAACTTTGTCACAAAATATATTTTTTGAAGGAAGAAGGATGTGTACTTTTTCCTATTTGTAGTATTGATACATGTTACTTAGTAGAGAATTAGGAAAATATAACTGAGCGTAATGAAAAAGGCAAATCCAATTACCCAGCGTTGATATTTATCCACTTTGTTTCTTGTAGTGTATAGTATGTATACAGTTGGGTTGCACACTTTCCCTTCATAAACATTGACCACTTCCCAGGAAATAACAGTTTATTAATTGCAGGTAACATTGATTGGGACTAATGGATTGGACATAGAATTTTATTTAGTGGTGACACATTCTCATAGAGTCATTAGTGGGAAAGTACTTTGAGAAAATGTCTGGTTCAGTTTTCTAATGTGAATGTCCAAAACAGTTAGATGATTGTCTGATAACAAATCTAGATTATAAATTCAGCTAAGATTGTACACCCCTCGAGAGCAGGACCATTGTCTTATGCCCTGTATCATGTACAATGCACGTTGTGAGGCCATAAATACTTACTGATTGATTGGCGATGTCACATCTCAACTTCATTTTTCAGAAAATGGATATCATACACTTAACTAGTTAAAAAAAAAAAACCCTAAAACGTTATAAAATGATAAGAGTTTCCCTCCTACTCCATACCCTTAGTCTCCTTTCTTAAAACAATCACTATTGACAGTTAATGGCATGCCTTTCTAGAATTTTTCTCATGTGTACTTATGAATGTATGCATCCTTTTAATTTTTCAACAGGAATAGAACCTAATATACTTGCTGTTCTGTCCTCGGCTTTTTTTCATTGAAGGATACATCTTGTAGAGCTTACATGATCAGCACATTGAGATTTTACCTCATTATTTAAAGGCTACCTAGTATTTTGTTAAATGTTTTTTTTTGTGTGTGTAATTTTAACCTAATGGATATTTGAGTTATTATAAACAGGAATGTATTAAATAGTCTCTGAATCTATTTAGAAATAGAATCTTTTTTTGTCAAATGATATGTGCATTTTAAATTTGGATTGATTATACCAAATTTCCAAACTTCATTTTCTTAGCCTCTGCAGTACTTCTGTGAGTCTCCCTTGGGTTCTGGTCTTAGCTCATAACAGCTAAAATTTAAAAAGCCCTTATTGTGGTGTTAGGAACTGTTCATAGCATTTTACAAGTATGAGTTCATTTAATCCTGTTGATAACTCTGTGTTAGCTTCTTATTTCTGCTGTAACAAATTACTACAAATTTATTGGTAACAAATTACCACAAATGTAGTGGCTTAAAATAACAAATTTATTCTCATAATTGGGAGATCAGAAGTTCTAAAAATGGGTGGATAGAGCTGTGTTCCTTCTGGAAGCTCTAGGGAATGATTTGTTTCCTTGTCTTTTCTAGCTTCCTGAGGCCACCTGAATTGTTTGGTTTGTGGCCCCATTACTCAACTTTAAAGCCAACAGTGTAACACCTTCCAATCCTTGTCTGTCTCTCTCTTTTATTGTCACTTTGTTTCGTTTGTAGCCCTCTGGCCTCCCTCTTACAAGGATCCTTATGATTACACTGGCTTCACTTGGATAATCTAGCATAATCTCCCCACCTCAAGGTCCTTAATTCAGTCATATCGGCAAAGTCTCTATGCCACATAAAGTGACATATTCACAGGCTCTGGGGATAGGATGTGGACATTTTTTGTGGGGGGAGGGCAGTTTTACCCTACCACACCCTATGAAGTAAGTTATACATCTTAATCAGTTTGGGCTGCTCTAACAGAATACCATAGATTAGGTGGTTTTTAAACAACAGAAGTTTATTTTTCAGCTCTAGAGATTGGGAAGTTGAAGATGCTGGCACCAACAGATTGAGTGATAAGGGCCTGGTTTATAGACAGCTGTCTTCTTGTGGTGTTCTCACATGACAGAAGGGAACTCTTGGGTTTCTTTTATAATTCCATTCTTCAGGGTTCCTCCCTAATGACCTAATCACCTTCCAAAGACTCCACCTCCTAATGCCATTACATTCACATTGGGGTTAGATTTCAATATGTGAATTTTTGGGGAGGGGACAGGATACAAACATTCCATCTATAGTATTGCATTTTATAGATGAAGACATTGAAACACAGAGTGATGAAGTTAACTTGCCAACATTGAGTTACATTTAAGTGGCCGAAGATTTGATCATAGGTTATCATATCTAAGATCCTTGCTTTGCAACACTCCTACTATCTCTGACCAAGTCATTTAAACTTTCTAATTAACCTTCATTATGGTTAATAGTATCAGCTCACCAGTTCCTCATGGCTGCTGTGAAAATCAAATGAAACAGCTCTATATAAGTATACAACTCATCATCAAATAAATGCTTCCTCATAGCAATAAAGATTCTATAAGTTAAGGCCCAACCTTTGTTTTTCTTTTCCTGTTTCTAGGTGTTTGCAGGTTTTGATGATTTTCATTTTAGTATGTAAGGATTATTTTAGCAGTTCGTAGGCTATTAACTGTTACGTGTGATTTTCTCAAATTTTAGGGCTGAGAGCCTCCTAAGATTTGTTGCTTATGATTCGAGTATTCATTTTCTTTAGGAATATCTAAAAAGATAAAAGTTTTCTTTTAGAGGTGAAAGTTTTGTCATTACCTGTTGTCATTTGAGTGTGTAGTAGAATGATAGATTTGAGGAGAGACTGACTTTTGGTCTTAGAAGCAGGAGCTCATTTGTGGCCTATTAGCCAAAGCTGTTCATGGCTACCTGAAGTAGTTTTCCTTCCCCAGGGGGCATTTGACAATGTTTGGAGTCATCTAGGGGATAGAGGGCATGTGCTACTGGCTAGTGGGTAGAAGCCAGGGTACTGCTAAGATTTTTACAATACATAGGGCAGCCTCACCCCTGCACCCCCTGCCAGAAAATATTCTCTAGTACAAAATGTCACTAATAGTGCTGAGGTTGAGAAACTGATATAAGAGTTGAAGGTTTGGTTGAACAGGATATCTGGATTCCAGTGAAGTGGAAAATATATCAGGAACAAAAATTTTAGTCAGTACACCATTTTTTTCTCTTTTTGGTTCTGTTCACACCTCAGAAGTAATCTAGGTGAAATTAGTATTTTGGCATATTTTGTAACCTCGCTAGTGAAATGTTTAGACTTTGTGGGTTGTATTCATTGATTTTTCTAGGCCTCAGTGGAACTGTACTAAGAAAACCAAAGAACTTATGGATCTGTTTTTTAGATCCCATAATAAGTAGATGATCCATACTGACAAGTCATCCATAATCTCAGAGTTAGAGACAACACCTTTAGCAAATAACTCAAAGGTTAGAAGAATACAGTTCTTTAATTAGGGTTCTTAGTGTTAAGAAGAGGATAGTATTTTCTTAGCTGTTGGGTCTTGTGAGGAATTCAGACATCAGAATGTCTATTTGTCAGAGGGTAAAAAGGTGAAAAATTAAGTCATTTTTTTTCATTCTTATATACATATATATTTAAACTCCATACAAGGTTTGTTCCCACCCCCATCCCCCTGCCCCGTAATCATCCCATTTTCTCTGTCTCTTTTCTACAAACTTCCTATACTGTCCTCTCTCCAAAAGAATAGAGCAGCAAACTGACAAGAAATTTCACCTTCTTGCTGACTGGCCCCTGATTGAGTCATTAGGAGAACCAGGAAGCTTTTCATGCCAAAAGACTCCTGAAATTAAGCCCCCTCATGCCGAACAGGCAAGATGATAAGGAAGTCCTGGAGTGGTCAATGAGAAGGTAAGAAAGGCCTTCCTTGACTCAGGAATTGACAGCTGTGGTTCCTCTCTGAAATGGGAGGCCAGGTGAGTCTTCTCTGTCCTTCTCTCAGCAGAGTCAGTGATGGACCTCATCGCACTGAGTCCGTTCCTTTAAGAAGACCCATCACGTTGCTTGGCTGCTTCACTTGTTTACAGTCCCAGAATAGTGTGGCTCAAAATACTGGGACTTGGCTTTTTTTTTTTTAATTGGCTAAAGGAGACATTATTTTAATGGGATCCAGGAATGGAAAATAGCAGAGGATGTTTTTTGGACTGTATGGGAATTCTTGACCACAAACCAGCTGTGTTGGTCTATCCCATTTCTGTGCTCCTATCTTAGACTCATCTATTGGTGACCCTTGAGCCCTGTCCTCTGCTTCCTGGTCTAGGGTACCTTAATGAGGCTTGCTGTTTCTAGGCCCTCTATTTCAGAGACCCTTCGGGACTTAATTCTGGTCAATAAGTCATGAGCCAGGGGGATCATAATCTTCTAAAAGGTGGAACTTCCCCACAATTTCTTGTTAGATGGCCAAACTCTTATAATGTAAGGATTAATTTTGTTGCTGTGACTGGATAGCCTTTTGGCAATCTCTGGTCAGAACATGAATATATTTACTGTTGGTTCTTAGGAGCCATGTTAAAAAAAAAGTAACAAAAAGCCATAGATTTGCTTATGAGCTGTCTGTCAAAATAATAAGCAATAATTGCAGGAGTAGCAGAGGTTCTTTCTGCCATTCCTGCCTTTTACTCCTAGAAACCCAAGTAAAAGCCCCTTTTGTTTAGTAATAATGGTGGGGGGAAGGGCACTTTATGGGATTACTGGGAAGTGCAGAGTAGAGGAAGACTCAGACAGGCAGAAAGATGAAAGAGCCCCTATTATGTGCCTTCAGTTTCTGCTCAGCATTTTCTGAGCTTTCCCAGCCTTGGGCTGTTTTAACAGGCTCCTGGCATTTAACCTGGGAGGCCTTTTGGTTTAGTAACAGACTGTTTAAAATTTGACCCATATAAGCGATCACTGTGAGTCAGAGTCACTGTGAGTCAGGTTTTCAGGGAACCTATCTTTAACTATTGCAAGTTACCTCCAGTTTATGGATTCTATTTTTTCCCGGTCTGTTATGTCTTTGAAGTGATTGATTTTTCTGGAATTGAGCAAATATTTGGCTTTTTCAACCAGGGGTCATGTAACGGGAAGATTTCTTATTAAGCTGACTTTATATGTTTTTCTTGTAGATGCATCTCCTGGCTGCACCACCCTTGAATTTATCCTGGAGATGTGTAGCACGAAAGGGCTTCTGGTAGCTGGCTGAACTTTTCTGGGGAGTCGTGCTTGCTATGGGAGGAACTCCCATTAGACCATTTCTATCTAGGGTTAGAACTGCTAAATGTATTATGTTTGATTGGTGATGGGAAATTAGAGGAAAGCTAATGGATGAGACCCAGAAGACGGAAAAGAAAACAGAATTATAAAAGGTTCCAGGCAAGAAAAATTGGAAAGACCTATGGGAAGGGACACAGAGGAACTTTTGGAGGCAGGAAAGGGTGGTTGCTTCCTTGGAGGATGTTTTGTTCATTTTGCCTCTGTTTCCAATAACTTTTGGCTGGCAGTTAAGAGGCTCTGTTTGGCTTGTTTGTGTGGTTATCTTGGTAGAGGCTGGGGTTCTTAGAAGAGTGTGCAAACCAATCAAATGGAAGCTTCTGACCTCTGGAAGGTGATTCTGTTTTCTGATAGCTTCTGGAAATTTTTGTTCCCCTTATTGATTCCCTTCTACTTGAGGCTGGATTACTGCTGTCTTTTCCAGGGAATTTGAGTCTAGACAATGGAATGCTTGAAAAGAACAGATAGATCCTGGTTCTGGCATATAGTTGCAGACACCTGAAGTTCAAGTTAAGAGAGCAATTCAGCAGTCATACAGTATTCTAGAAATTCCTCTAATTTCCAGCCCAATTGCTTCTGCCCAGTGTATATGTCATCTACATAGCTAAACTTTTCCATAATCTCTCATAACCTTTTCTTTCAGAGAGCTCAATTCAGTTTACATGTATCATTCAACAACAGGCATAAACATTTATTATCAATTATGTGCTTTGTTAGTTTGAGTAATCTCTGAAATATCTGCCACTTTCAGAAGAAAAGTTTCTAGAACTAAATATAAATGAGTTTAGGGTTACATACTATTTGGGGCTATTCATGACATTCATCTTCTTTTCAGTACCACATTAAATTGAGTTGGCTGCTTTTTTTTTTTTTAAAGGATTGATCTAAAAAAGTTTTGATGTGAAAGTGTAGCCCGCCTGACCCCCATATTTACAAGAGCAACCCCTGTCCCCACCTTGTAGTCCTAGTCCCCTCTCCTGATTTTTCTTCACACTACGTATCACGATTTGACATGACATAAAACAAAAGTACATGACATTAAAACATGTACTTTTAAAAATCAACTCTTCGTGGCATGATTTACAGAATATACATATTTTAAATGTACAGTTCTTGAAGTTTTGACAAATGTATGTACATGTGTGTAACAACCGCCACAGTGAAGATATGGAATATTTCTATTCCCCAAAAAGGTTTCCTTGTGCCTCAAGTCAGTCCTCTACAACTAGATATTTGACTTTCATGGAGTTTTATATAAATAGAAACATGCAGCACTGTTTTGTGTCTGGCTTTTTTCCCTCACCATGTTTTTGAGGGTCATTCATGTTGCTGCATGTCTCAGTTCATTTGTTTTTACTGCTGGGTAGTATTCTCTTTATTCATTGTTCACTGTTGTTGGACGTTTTACATACCATATGTTTTAATTGTTTGACTCTTGTCTTTTTTCCCCCATTAGAATGTAAGCTCCATGAAAGAGAGCAGTGACATTTTTTTTCATTTGGGTGTACTTCACATAACAAAATTAACCATTTTAAAGTGAACATTTCAGTGGCATTCAATATATTCACCATATTGTGCAACAACCACCTCTATCTAGTTCTAAAATATTTTCATTACCCAAAAGAAAACCCTGTACCTGTTAAGCAGACTATTCCAAAGGACAGTGATTTTTAAAAATCTTTTTTATATAACTTTTATTATTTCCTAGTTATACAAATAACATTGACATAGCATGTTAAAATACTGATACAGAACTATAGAAGTTAATTTTACGATAAAACAAAGCCACTTGTATCTCAGTCCTTTTTAATGTTGCATTTACTTTTTAAAAAAAACACTTTATTGAGATATAATTCACATACCATACAATTCACCCACTTAAAGTGTCAGTGTGCAATTCAATGGCTTTTAGTATATTCACAGATATGTACAACCATCACCACAGTCAATTTCAGAACATTTTCATTGGGCAGTAATTTTTGCCTCTTTGTCAACATCTAGACAGTGTTTGGCACATAATATGTACTCAAATAATATTTGTTGAATGGAATGCACTGAGAATGTAATCATTAGTTCAACAAACATTTAATGAGTGCATACTATGTGTTGACAACTGAAGGACATACAAAAGGGCAGAAAGACACTGGGTTTGCCCTTAGAGAGGAGACAGTCTAGTGGTAATAGAAGAAAATACATAGAGATAAGGTGGATGATGTCAGCAGTATAGAAAGGATATTATGGCAATTTAGAGAAGGGTGATATTGCTGTAGGGGTTACTATTGTTAATTGACTTTAAATAGTTATGTGCTATATTGTTACTTCAGGAGGGCTCCATTATCACATTCCAGATTGTATAGAAACGAGATCCCTCTCAATCTCCACCTCAGAAACAAGAGGTCTCCTTATAAGGCTGTGTCTTCTATTAAGATCTTCTGCAAAAACTATGAGGAGAGCACTTTAGTGAGTCTCTGGTGTAACAATAATTCTTGGAATCCTGTCATATCATTTTTTTTTGAAAACTTAATGCTTTCTTATGCATAATGTATGTATTATGCAATGTCATAATTTTTTTCCCTAAATTGAAAAGATACATCTTTCTGAGGGAGTGAGTGGTAAGTATTGAGTAAAGTATCTTCTTTGTCCCATTGTCCCTAATTCTCTAAAGAGGTATTTATTGGAAACCTTCCCTCAAGAGGATTTTTACTTGGGATAATGGAATGAAATTCTATAGTGGTGGTGAAGACAGTGGCCCAGAGGCAAACCAGGACAACTACAGTCAACACTTCTCTAGCATTTAACTTCACTAACCAGCACTGTGCTAAGTGCTCTATGTACATCTCATTTAATCTTCACAGCAACCCTATGAAGTAGATTGTGTTGTTATCCTAATTTTATAGACGAGAAAACTGAGGCCCAGAGAAGTTAAATTACTTCTTTCAGGCTCTTCTAGTCAGTGAGTATGAGAGGTTGGTTGAGTGAACCATTAATGGTAATACTACACTGTTCTCTTCCACAGAGAATGTAGCATTTGCCATTTTTGCTATGGTTATTCATTTATTAACAAATATGTATTGGTTTCCTATTATGTGTCAGACCCTATGCTAGGCTGCAGGGGTGAAAACACAGACCAGACCCCTTACCAGTGTGGTGTACATTCTAGTTGGGAAGCTCAGAACTAGGATGAATGGGAACATGTTAATAGACATGGTGTGTTGAGGATGGAGACTTTGAACAAGGGAAGGGTTGAGTAAATTGCCCCTGGTGTGATCCAGGTAGAGGTGAACTTGAACCTAGCTCTCTTGTCTTATGTCTCGCCTGGTGCTTTTACTGCTAAGTCTTAGAGCCCTTACCAGACTTTATGTCTGTTTTTATAGTTGGCCAAATATCGGTATGCTGTGCCACTTAAAAGGGAGCTGCATCTCCCATCTGGAAGCTTGTTGGAGAAGTCCCTTGAGGATGATGTAGATCTTGAGGATGACTCGATATTTCTAGTTTGTCCTCAGAATTCAGCTTTGCTGTGGAAAGCTTTTTATTCAGATATAAATGGAGAGCTGAACTGGGTGAAGGCAACGAGACGGATCGTGGAGCTAAAAATGATTTCTTTTTAAAGAATTCATTGTGTGGTACGTCTCTACGTAGAAATGTTCTCTCTCCTGCTAGAGTAGGAGGAAAGTGGCAGGCAGTGTCTGTGATGCCATGTGTCAGAAACACCGCGGGAGGAGAATTCCTGACCTCTCAGGTAATGGAACACTTGGGGGACACCAAAGTGGAAGAAAGTGATCTTTGCCCTTACCAAATGTGCTCAACATGTTTGTGAAGCCAATCTCAACTACAGTGGTCTTAAGAAAACATTTGATTGAGAAAGAATTCTGTTTTTACATGCAATTGTTGACACATGGATAAACACAAAGATATACACTCCTTTTAGGATACAATGAAAAGAAATTTTCTGAACTTGCTGGTCGAGGAGACAGGTTTACTAGAACCTTTTGGCAATAGGGATTTGCTATTGAAATGGAACCTCCCTATCATTTGGACTTTAAAAATAGACTGGCTGCTGATCTGTTTGACACTAAGTAAAGTCCTGCCTAAAAATTGGGCCATGGACTTAAATCATTGCCTGGAGTACTTTTCAACATGATGAAAGTGGGTCTGGATTTTTTTAAGGAAGAGTTTTGTCACTTCCACGTCTCCTTTCCCTCCCCTGGAAGAAGGAAAACATTACCTAAGTTCTATATCTGTGCTGGTCTAAAATCATCAGGTCAGTGCCAGACACTAGATGAAGCTCAGTACATGTCTGTTGATTAAATGGAGATAACAAGTTATAGTTTCCTTTCAGAATAATGGCCCCAGTTCTGATAAGAACAAGAATTTGGTTTGATTTCTTTGGGTTCTGTCTCTTCCTCTGAACTCAGCTAAAAATGGAATGAAAGCAAAGTAAACCAGAGGTCAACACAGAAAAGTAATTATAGAAACTTACTTTGGGGATGACTATTGACTTAGGCTAGTTTTAGAATCTCAATGAGAGGTATAAAATAACCTTTGTTGTCTCAGTGGTGGGATTTATTGTAAAGCATTAGGTTGTGATGGGAGCAACCAAGCTTCTCTTAGCTCTTGCTATTTGGGGAAGGAGCTGATTTTTGCCTTCAGCCACAAGAAACACCTTTCTAAAAATTCAAAGGACTGTCATGATTGTAGTTGGTACAAATTGGGTCATTTTCATCGAGAGAGGCCACAACTAAAAGGACTGTAGCTACTTTCTGAGTTATTTTCCTTGCAGTTGTTTGGGGTTTAACTTCTAGACTCTCTGTTTTGTTGAACTTTCCTTCTTCCAAGGCTCTTCACTTCAGTTCCTTCCCTATTTTTTGCATTTCCCTTTCCAGGCCTCCTCAGAACAAAGCCCTTATGGTCATTCTTCCTGTATGATTCTCTTCCTGTATGATTCTCTGAGGGCTAAGAAGGAATTTCTTGAGGGAGATTTTCATTATCCTGTTACTTGCTTAGGTCAGAGGTTGACTGCTGGATACTTTTCACTACCATAAAACTGCTCTGAATTCTAAATTGAGACAATGGATATCATTGAGTACAGTTATACTTCATTTTGGAAACTCCACTTGGAACTCTGTATAAAGCGAAAAGCTTTGTGGGTGAGAGAGAGAGATGTTCTATTCGGTTTTTTAAAGATTGGTATGATATTAAGTGGTCACTTTACTAAGAGTCAGCTATAAAGCCAGTTTTAATATGTTGTTTTGATCAGAGAGAAAGGAGTCATCAGAAGCAAGCAGCAAGATCCTTTTGGGTAGAGTTGGTTTCGATCTCACTGCATTGCTGATTTAGTCTCTGAATGAGTAACTTCTGAACAACCAGAAGGTTCAAGCCCAGGTGCTATTGCTGTGTATCAGGATGTTTTCCCAGGGGTTGGTCTTTAAATAATAATAGGTAATTATTGAGTGCTTACAGTGTTCTAGGCTTTGTGCTATGCCCTTTAGGTGCTTTATCTCATTTAGTCCCCTCTCTATCCCTAGAGGTTGTAGAATCTGTTATCTTGTTTCCCTGAGGCTTCAGTAGTTAAATAACTTGCCCAAGGCATACAGTGGCAAAGCCAGGAGTGGAATTTCAGTGTTTCTGATTGGTCTGAAGTCTAAGAGACGGTCTAGCAAGCTGTGGGGCAGGGTACTGGAGGCAGAAGTTGGGACTGGGGGTTTTGGTGTCACTCCAGCTTTCGCTATTTTGAAAAAGGCTGAGGACCATTTCAGACACATAGAGTTGGGTGGCCAGTTGACCCTGCTCAGAGTCAGGTAGCTTATTTCACTCCAGGAATGGAGCAAAGTGGGATCATTGATAACAAACAGGCGGAACAAGTAGAGCAGGAGTCTTGTTCCCTTCTGGCCCCTTCTTTTCCTCATCAAAGGGAATCTTATCTTTTCCTTCCCTAACTGAAAACCAGTCTTGCTACCACCTAGGCCTAAGCTGTTCTCTCCTTCTGGCTCATGTAAGGATGAACTGAGTATTATAATAGGTAAAGTGAAAGGTAGGCAGATTAAAAATGAAGTGTGTTTTTTTTTGTGTGCAAAGCATTTTCTCACTTATCTATTTATTTGATTAGCCACCACTATCCAATCAAGGGAGGCAAAGATGGCTATATCTTCATTTTACACAGAAAAAAACGCAATCATTACATGTTAATGATTATTTACGGCTGTCAGTAGCAAAACTAGCCTAGGGCTTTGAGCTCCTTGCCCCAGAATTCTTTGCAGTGAATGGACTCAGATGCATATGCCCAACACATGAATACATGTCTTTAACATACCCCAGGACACCAGGTACCAAAATAATATCCCCAGATGCCGATATGGAGGGTTTTATTTTCATCCTAAATAAATAGTTAACATATATATTATGTACATTGTAAAGTGGGCACTTAATCAATGTGGGTACTGAGACAATTCAGTACTTAAAGGTTCCTATGTGCCCCTTTTCAGGCACCTGTTCTTACATATCTGGATAGTAGTTGTCGTTTTGTGGGCTCACAGATTTATAACAGTAGATTTCCAGGGGTTAAAGTCCCTAAGCCTAGTTGTCTTTCCAAGGACTGTTTAAGGTGGATGGCTTTTACAGTGAGTGAGCCACCCTGACCTTACCTGACTTCTTGCTGGTAGAGGTTTATAGAGCTTTTGTTTTATTTCTCTTGCTGGCCAGTGTAGCAGCTTGGAACCAGGCTGGCTGAGCGACACTAGTCCTAAATGGGCTGTTATACCCTCAAATGGGGTGTAACTTCTTGTTCCTCTCAGTAGTCTGGGAGATCAGTGAACTCATCACCAAGTTTATCGAATGCTGTTGCGTGTGTTTAGGCCCTATGGAAGATACAGGGTAAAAAAAAGTGATTAAAATACCTAGTAAAGTGCCTGGCATTTATTTTTATTCACTCAATAACTGGATATTGAGCTCCCCCTCTGAGCTATGTTCTGTTCTGAGTGCTGGGGATGTACAGATAAAAGTGAAGGACACTGTCATGCAGTGGGTATTCAGTAAGTTGTTAGAATTATCATTAGCATTAAGGTTCCTAATGATATAACAATAGTGATGCTATTAGTAGATAATGACTGGTTTACCATCTTGATTATGGGATATGAGAGCTTATATTATCACACTCCTGGTCTGTTTACATTTCTCTTAACTGTTCTTTATCAAACCAGCACACTCTTAAATATCAGGAAGGTGCTTTTTCTCTCATGACTGGAGGGCACTTGCTATAAAGGTTCATCTTTTAGCAGGAATAAAACATTACCTGTTTGGATTAGTAGCTTAGATCCTGGGATTCTGCGTTCTAAGAGTATTGGCCCTGAGCCTCTTTCTGGAGCTCCAGTCTGGTATCTCACTGGCACTAGGTCTCTTCCTTCTTTGCCTTACTCTTATTAAGGACTGCAGTGTTCTTTAAACTGTAAACAAATTATGGATGGATGAAGTTTGGCTAATAAGTTTTTTTTTTTTTAAACAGCTTGATTGAGATGTAATTCACATACCATATTTTTCACCCTTTTAAAGTATACAAACTAAAGTGTTTTTTGTATATTTGTGAAGTTGTACAACCCTTACCAGCGTCTAATTTCAAAGCATTTTCATCACCCCAATAGAAACCCTGTATCCATTAGCAGTAACTCCCTAGTCCTCTCTTCCCCCAACCTCTGGAAACCACTAATGTACTTTCTGTATCTGTGAATTTGCCTAGTGTGGAATATTTCGTATAAATGGAATCATAGCATGTGTAACACTTTTTGTCTGGCTTCTTTAACTTAGCACAATGTTTTCAAAGTTCGTCCATGTTGTAGCATATGTAAGTACTTTATTCCTTTTTATGGTTGAATAATATTCCATTGTGGGGCTATACCACATTTTATATATTCATTCATCAGTTGGTAGACTTTTTGGTTATTATGAATAATACTTCTGTGAACATTCATGTTTAGGTTTTGTGTGGACATATGTTTTCAGTTTTCTTGGGTATATACCTAGGAGTAGAATTACTGAGACATATGGTTACCCTATGTTTAACTTTTTGAGAAATTGCCACACTATTTTCCGAAGTGGCAGTGCCATTTTATGTTCCTACCACCAATATATGAGCATTACAATTTCTCTACATCCTTACCAATGCTTTTTTTTTTTTTATTATAACCATCCTAATGGGTGTAAAGTGATGTCTCATTGTGGTTTTGATTTGCATTTCCCAATGACTAATGATGTTGCGCGTGATTTCATGTGCTTAATGGCCATTTGTATATCATCTTTGGAGAAATGTCTATTCAAAAAAGTTTTTTTTTTTTTTTTGCTTAAAATTTAGGTTGTTTCTTTAAAATATCAGGTTATTTTTTTTTCTTTGTTGAGTTGTTTATATACCCTAGACACTGGTCCCTTATCAAATGTATGATTTACAAATATGTCCTCCCATTCTTTGGGTTGTCTTTGCTGTCTCGATGGTATTGTTTGCAAAACGAAAATTTTCAATTTCGATGAAGTCCATTTTATCTATTTTTTGTTGTATGCCTTTTAGTGTCATATCTAAACAACCACTATATGATCCAAAGTCAGAAAGATTTGCTCCTGTATCTTCTAAGAATTTTATCATTTTAGCTCTTTCATGACCACTAAGTTCTTATACTGTCTGAGGCTTTGAAAATTCCTGTTAGCTGTTTGCTAGGGAGAGGACAGGCCGAGAGGTTGTTACCCTGGGGCTTCTTTCCCTTGCTCCTTTGGCAAGTGAGTCAAGGATCTTGACTCTGGGAAGCACTTGTTCTTCTTGTATATGTGTCTAACTATTTTGCCATTTCTCTATTTCATTGTCTTTTTTCTTTTTCTTTTTTTTTTTTTAAGGTAACGAATGAAGAAGACTTTATTAGGAAGTTGGACTGCAAACCTGATCAGCACCTGAAGGTGGTTTCTATTTTTGGAAATACTGGTGACGGAAAGTCTCATACCCTCAATCACACTTTCTTTTATGGCCGTGAGGTCTTCAAAACCTCCCCTGCCCAGGAGTCCTGCACTGTGGGAGTGTGGGCAGCATATGACCCAGTCCACAAAGTAGCAGTGATAGACACGGAAGGGCTCTTGGGGGCTACGGTGAATCTAAGCCAGAGAACACGGCTGCTGCTTAAGGTCCTGGCCATCTCAGACCTCGTCATCTATCGAACTCATGCAGACCGGCTGCATAATGACCTCTTCAAGTTCCTTGGGGACGCCTCAGAAGCATATCTGAAGCACTTCACCAAGGAGCTCAAGGCTACCACTGCCCGCTGTGGTCTGGATGTCCCCTTGTCCACTCTGGGCCCTGCTGTTATAATTTTCCATGAAACTGTGCACACTCAGCTACTGGGCTCTGGTGAGTAGATGGAGTACTTTGTCATAGATTGACTTTTCTCAGTACAGGGCAGCCATCGGGCTGCAGTAGCAACGTGGTGGTTGCTACTGCAACCTTTTATCTGCTTGAGAAGACATAAGGAAGTGTTTCCAGAAGGATGGGATGAACCAACCATTCCAAAATCTGTTTATGGTCAGAGTGAGGATTGAGAATTGCCGAATGGCTTTGGCAAAATAGAGGTCCTAGTGATTTGCATAAGACCTCTTTCCCAGGGATGGTGTGTATGAAAGCCTAATCAGAGTAGGATTGATAGAGAATAGAAGAAGTGTGAAGGTAATGAGTATATTCAACACTTTCAAAGAGTTTTGCTGTGAAGAGAAGCAGACAGATGAAACGATAGCTGGAGGCTGATGTGGGATTTCAAGGAATTTTCCCTTTTTAAAATTTAAGCTGTGAAGTATCGCAGACATTTGTGTACTGATGGGAATGAGTCACTGGAAAGGGAACAGTGCAGATGTGAGAGAGAGCAGGAGCGTTGGAGTGATACATGAGAGGAAGGGGTGGCCTTAGGAGCATGGACAGTTCATTTATAACAATGGGAGAGAAGGCAGAATATACAGACATAGCAGTAGCTAAGTAGGTAGGTGTGAGGTGTGTGTGTATGTGTGTGTGGAAGTTGTCTTATTGTTTCTATTTTCTTAGAGGAAAGATCATAGGAAGCAAGATCATCACCTGAGAGAGGATGAGGGATCAGGTGCAGCAACAATAATTGGATGCAGGTGGAGACAGTAGTGTTGGCCCCTAATGCAGTTACACTATTTATGTGTTTATTCCATCAACGAAGTTTATTAAGTGCACAATGTCATGTGCTGAGCCCTAGGGCACCGAACTGCCAAAAACAAAACAAAACAAAACACTTTTCACCTTCAAATAAATCACAGTCTAGCTGAGGAGACTGCAGGTGTTCTGTAGTAAATGTAGGTGCTGGAGCTGTGGGAATACAGAAGAGGGACACATTACATGGGATCTAGGAAAAAAAGAGGTGACCTTTGAACTCTACAGACTTGGCTAGATAGAGGAGTGGGTAGGGATGCTTTAAGAGGAGCAAACCCCTAGTGGTTTGAAGGAGCAAGTTGTGTCCAGGGAACTGCAGCTAGTTCTGCTGTAGCTTCCCAGATTCCATTCTAGCCCTCTTCAGGGTACCCCCAGTCAGCATCCAGAGAGATCTTTTTAAAAGCTTAATTTTTAATTTAGATCATGTCATACTTCTGGTTGCAACCTATCAGTGGCTTCCCACTACATCAAAATAAAATCCAGACTCCAAATTATGGTGTCCTCAGGCTAACTCCTGCCTTCATCTCTGAACTCTTTTTTTTTTCTTTTTTTTTTTTAGGCGAGGCAACCCTTGGTTGACCTCACAGATTGCAAGGACTTTCTCAGTTTACAATCCCTTATTTTTTATTTTTTATATCTACAGCACCTGATCTTCCTAGGTGGTCTCCCATCCAAGTACTAACCAGGCCCAACCCTGCTTAGCTTCAGAGATCGGATGGGATCAGGCTTGTTCAGAGTGGCATGGCTGTAGATGGAACTCTTTCTCCAGTTATTCTCCTCTATTCCCTCCCCCTGCTCATTAAATGCTCTCTCCTCTTCATGTGTGTGCATGTGTGCATGCCTACTCCAGTAGCCATACCAGCCTTTTCTCTGTTCCCACCTTTGCAAACGCTACTTTTTTTGTCTGGGACACTCTGCTCCCAGCAAGCCGTACTTTTTTCAGTTTCAACTCAACTCTCATCTCCTTGGAGCCTTTGCCAACTGTCTCATGTAAGGTTGTCCTTCCTCCATTCTACTGGTTGTGCTCTTATTGCATCACCCTGTTCATTTGCGTCAGAGCACCTATTGCCATCTGAAATCATCCTATATGTTGGCTTACTTGCTTTTCTTTTTTTCCCATTAGAATGGCAGCTCCACAAAGTCAGGAACCTTGCCTATCTATTGCTGTATCTAAAAAGCTTGGCTGAGTCTTAACACACAGTAGGCTCTCATCAGATGTTTGTTGAATAAATAAGGCTCAGTGTGTCTGAAGCATAGATTGTAGGAGGAGGAATGGTGGAGATACACTGTAATCTGAGTGTGGATGGCTTTGACTCAGTCTTCAAGTATGATAGCACCTCCTAAAGGATTTTAATCCTTTTTGGGAGTTAGATGTTCAGATTCTGTTTTCAAAGGATCCCCCAGCAGCCTATTGTAGGATGAACTGGAGGCAGCCTGTTACATGCCTGGAGGCATGGAGACCAGCAGGAGGTATCAAGGTTGTAGGTGAGAAGTGATGGGGGCTGAACCAGGGCAGTGGCAGTAGGAGAGAAGTGGACAGACTGGGGCCATCTTAAGGAGTGAGAATCTGAAGGACTTGGGTCTAGTGGGAAGACGAGACATGTAAATGTTTCAGAATGGAAGAAGATACTCATAGCAAGTGACTGTAAGGTAAGGAGAAGAGGTTGGAAATGCTGACTTTAGGATGCCTTCTGGGGTCAGCATTTTCATGCTACTTTGGATCTTTACAGCTTGATTGAGGGGAAGGTTTACTTTCAGTAAAGGGTTTTAAAATAACCAGCTCTTAAAAAATAACTTTTCTCTTTCTATCTCTCTCTCTTTTTCTTTCTTTCTTTGTTTCTTTCTTTCTTTTTGTCTTCCTGTCTGTCTTTCTTTGCTTTGTGCTGTGCACTATGCTAGGTTTTTTTTTTTTAAATAATATTCTAACTTACTGTATCTTTGTTATTCAGCTGAGTCAATAGCAGCCCATTTTACAGATGAAGAAACTGAACTGAGAGAGCTTAAGTTATGTAACCAAGAAGGTTCCAGCTAGTAAGTTGCAATCTTGGGATTCAAAACAAGGTCTTCTAATTTCCAAATCCAGATGTTTCTGGAATACCACTCAATGCTGCTGCTTGAAACCTTGAGATGGAATCGAGGCAGCCAGAGTTTATGCAGGGTAGAAGGACTGGTGTCAGAATTGTGGGTATATTGATAATTAAATTTTTTCCATCTTGTAGACTCTGATTTTGTTTGATCATGTTCCATTTCTGGATAGAGTGTTTCTAAGTATGAGTTAGTAGGCAAATGAATTATCTCTGCTTTACAAATGGGCAGAACCAAACTCTGCCCATTGGGAGCAGTGATTATAAATCTAGGGACAAGCTGTGAGATATGGTTTTGGTAAGGCTGCACTGACCCCTCAGGTACTGCCTGCTCCTTCCTTCAAAACTTACTGCCACAGGAAGAGTTTAGGAGGAAATAGGTTTAGGGATTAACTGCGGAATTTTGGTTACTTCTCTTTGATGACTTGACTTTTAAATTTGAGCTAAAGCCATATCTCCAGTGTTAATAGAAGTGATTTTTTGTTGTTGTTAAAAATAAATGGAAATTTAAAAAGTACTTGCAGCTTTTACCTCCAAAACATTTATTGAATCTATTTGTACTACCAGCCCCAAATTTCTAGGTAATTTTTGGTGAAACTACGGGGAGGTTCGTACTCTCATACATTGGCAGTTACTTCACAGCTTCACCAATATAAGACCAGCATTTTCAAAGTAGCTATTTATTTTAAGTGTCATTAGTAGTTTAGTGGTTAAATATGTCCACAGGATGGAAGACTATTTAGCTGTTAAAAAGAATAAGGAACTTCTCAGTATATCATGATAAGGACAGATACTTACAGTAGTTATTAAATGATAAAGGCAGTTGCAAATGCATATTGATAAGTGTAGGAAAAAAGGTGTGAAAAGATAGACATTGAATTTTAGTTACTTTTGGGGAGTAGGAGGGAACAGGGGACATTTTTCCTTTTGTATTTTGAATTTTTTTTGAGCAGATTAAAAAAAACTCTTCCTTGAAGTATAACGCACATATAGAAAAGTGCATATTATATCAAAAATGTATAACGTGATGAATTTTCACAACCAGAATGTACCTGTGAAATCAGGACCAGATCATGACACACCAGCACCCTTCATCAAAGCTCTTCTCAGGCTCTCTTCTAGGCAAGAGTAACCTGAGTTCTAACAGCATAGATGGTTTCACTTGTTTATGTCTTCTATATGGAATCAGACTCTGTATTACTTTTGTAATGAAAGATAGGTGACTTTTTGTTTTTAAAGGAAAGTTACTGTTCATGTACCTGTTTCTGCTTGTCCAGATCACCCATCAGAGGTGCCAGAGAAGCTCATCCAGGACCGGTTCCGGAAGCTGGGCCGCTTCCCTGAAGCTTTCAGTTCCATTCACTACAAGGGAACAAGGACTTACAACCCTCCCACGGACTTCTCTGGGCTTCGGCGTGCTTTGGAGCAGCAGCTAGAGAACAATACCACCCGTTCTCCCCGGCACCCAGGAGTCATCTTCAAAGCCCTGAAGGTCAGTTGGCTCCTGCCTTTAGTGCTTCTCACGGGGGTACTAGTGGGTGGTGAGAACACTCAGTTCTCCAGCTTTAGTTTGGTGCTGGTGATTGGAAACCTGGCCTGGAAAGAGGTTATAAGAAAAAGAAGCACATGAGTGCAGTTTGCACCTGTCAAATGATCTCATCTTGCTAGAAGTCACAAGTACTGAGGAATATTGACTGATAGTTACAAAGTGTTGGGTCTTCATCTTAGAGAAAAACTAGGCTTTTAGAGAATAGGAAAAAGCATTCATTTCTGAGTGGTGTAGCTGATCTCATGTTGAGGCTCAGTTATCTGGACAGCCTTGGTGCTTTTCTTTATATGAATTCTGCCCTTTTTTTTTTTAACCTAAATTAATTTATTCAAGAAGGCAACATTTTATAATCACTATGAATGGAAAACTAGTATCACAGGTAGAAATTTGGCCAACACAAAAAATAAAAACAGATACACAATAACAATAATTGCTATTTATTAGGTACCAAAGTTCAGAGGACCGTATATGGATTCATTTATTTAATCCTTACATCAACTCTGTGAACTAAGTACTATTACCATCCTTATTTTGCAGATGAGGAAACCAAGGCATAGAGAGATGAAGTTATTTCACATAGTTCCTAAGTGGCAGCAGGCATAAACCCTGGTCGTTTATTCTAGAGCTCCTTCTTATAACCAGGAAGACTCTCCTGCCTCTCAACAAATAAAATACTATATTATTTCCTCACTAGAGACTGTTGCTCATGGAAAGCTCTGAGACTGGAACTTGTTTTTTTTTTTTCTATTTAAAAGGGAGCTTGGCAGCAAGTGTTTGAGAGATGCTAAAGATAACAGTATTACCTAAGTGAGACTTTCTTCTTAACAGAATCTGAAATTTTGAAAAAAGAATTGAAAGGAGACTAATTTCTACTGTGGAATTTAATGTGATTCAGTGTATCACCAAAATCATGTTGTGTGCCACCTAAAATTCATCTTGTATACACCATTGATGTGAGGCCTACCTCTCTAAGCATTGTGTCTTCCTCTCTTACAATCTTGTGTATCTGAACAGTGGTATCAGTGTATTGTTTTGATAATACACCGAAATCCCATTACAAAGCACCTTGCTTTTCCAGTTTCCCCTGTCTTGATAATAGATGGCCCTTGCTTCTTTGTAACAGAGGCACTGACACCTAGGTGGGCTGTGAACCCTTCAACCGTGACAGGTACTGTGTAACCCATTTGAGGCCCTTTAGGATTGATTAATCTGTTGTTCTTTCTTTATCAAACAGCATCTTAATTTAAGCTTCACAGGTATCTATGTAGGTGGTGATCCCTGCTGTACTAAATATCATCAGCTCACTCCTACAATGGTACAGCTATTCTACCAATCCTACGTTTTTATAGCCATCAACAGACAAAAAAAATCACTGGAACGGTGGCAATTATACACATGGTATAATTGAAAACCGTGACTTGAGGTATTACTGATTATTGAAAATTGCCATTTTAGAATTGATTAGGTAATCTCAATGAAATTTTGATGTCTTATCACATATGCGTTGGTCAAAGCATTCCCTGGGCCTGGTGATAGCTGGGAAGAGTTTTCCCAAAAGAAATTTAGAAGTTGTTAATATCCTTATGGGAATAAGAATTCTAATTTTAGAAGTTTGTTTAATGTTCCATTTATGTTGCATTTGTCTAAATTCATATCCTCTGGTTTACGTAAGTGTAGAAAATGTTGGCTACACAGTAGAGTATAATGATGGAAACGAAGACCACCCATAATAGCCACTGTTAACACTGCCCTTACAGAATGTGTTCTGTGCATTAAAAATATATATACCTTTTTATATTATAGATGTAAATTTGTAATCCTTTCCCCGTGTAATATCATAAACATTTTATTATATTATTAGAAGGTTTTTCTAAGTTATTTTGATAGTTGTACAATATTTCATTGTCTGGATTTATCAAAATAACAAATAGCAGTTATTGGACAAGAGATTATTAGTAAATTTTCTTTACTATAAATAACACCACAACTAAATATCATAAAAGCTCTTTCTATATTTGGAAATATTTTGTTGAAGTTGATTATGTTAAAAGGTATGTGTATGTATATATACATAAACAGTGAATATCACATATCTATCATTTCACATAGTTGGATATAGCATCTGATTTTAAACATTTTTGCTTATTTAGTATCTTTTTTTCTATTTTGCTTATTTTAGTATTTCAACAGTTTTATTTCAACACAATCTATTATTTTTACTTTGTTCTTTATTTTACCTTTCTTTGTAATAATTCATCAAGTCGATCCCTGTGAATACTGCTTACTTTTTGTGCACACCTCTGTGTTGTTATGGCTGCAGGCTTAGGACAGAGGCACAAGAAAGGAGGGCTTTGGGGGCAGTCCTTGGGGATAGGGGATTTGGAGAAAGGACAAGGAAATGTTGATAGGAAGATTGGAGCTAGGGATTTGAGGATGCCTGGAAGGTTAGGGGATAGAGACTGGGACTGGAAGGGGTAAGAGAAGGGGGTTCCCGTAAAGCCAGGCAGGCCCTAGTTTACACAGGAACAAATTTTGGGCACATGTTGCTTTGCTTAATCCATTGAGTTTAAAAGGTTTGCAGTGGGGCACAATATAAACAATTAGTGAATGGGTAAATTGTGTATGGGCATTCCTTGTACTATTCTTATAACTTTCTATTAGTTTGAAATTGTATATCAAAATGAAAAGTTACTCCCCAAAAAACATTTGTGGTTTTTACATAGTGGTTGCTATAGGCCAGAAGTTTTTGTCCCCTCAAAATTCATATGTTGAAATCCTAATGCCCAGTTACATGGTTTTAGGGAGGACTTTGGAGGTAATTGAGTGGAGCCCTCATGAATGAGATTAATGCCCTTAAGAGAGAAGCCCCAGAGAGCTCCCTAGCCCCTTTGGCCAAGTGAGGACACAGTGAGAAGTCCCCATCTATAAACCAGAAAGCGGGTTCTCACCAGAGCTTGACCATGCTGGCGCCCAGATCTTGGATTTCTGGCCTCCAGAACTGTGAGAAATAAATTTCTGTTAAGCCACCCAGTTTCTGTGGTATTTTGTTATAGCAGCCTGAATGGACTAAGGCAGTTGTTGGTTAAAAGCTTGGGCTTTGGAGTCAGACAGATTTGTGTTAGAATTCCAGTTCTGCTTACCATCTGCTTGGTCTTGGGAAATTTGTTTCTTCGTTCATTCAATCATTGAACAGGTAAATGAATGCATTATGTGCCAGGTAGAGTTTGAGGTACTGGAAATATAGTGGAGTACAAGATAGACAACAAACATTGCCTTTCCTAGGGCTCCTTCAAATCTTTTTCTCATCTGTACAACAGGGGTACTTATAGAATGTTCTTAATGAATTTGAGATGGTGATTAAATAGAAACAACATACTTTAAGAAACAGTACTTAGTATATGGTAAATGCTCAACAAGTGTTAACTATTGTGAATAGTAAGGGAAAAACTATGAAAAATGATTATATTTGAATAATTCATGAAATATATTACTTTAATTAGAATATGAGATTAAAGTATACTTAGATGTACTGGCTACTGGCCTTGTCATGACTCAGAAGACTTAAAAGTGAAGATGGCACCCAAGTATTGCAAACATTCTCAAAAGAAGCTGAATCCCTACTATGTTATATAAAGGGCTATAAACCTGATCAGTATGAATTTTGATGATTAGGCTAATGGCTGGGTTGTTGTTTGAGTAAGACCATCAGGAACACTGAGTGTTGTAAGCAGTAATTAGTGCTGAGATTTTACCCTCAGGAGTCTTGGATGGCCTGCTCCGGGCCAGTTTGTTAGGCACTTTTGAGAAAAATAGTTGTACTGTATTCTTATGAGGTGATATGAACCATGAAGCTTTGAGATTAAATTGAGCCTGGTCAGTTGGAGTTCTGATGATTCTTGGTAACTAGTGTTCTCAGGGTTTCACCTGGACCGAGTATTTTTTGTTCTCCGAGGCAGGGGCTGTGCTGGGCTGAGGTGTGGGATCCACTGCTTCTGCTCACGGGAGGGGGAAGGAGTTGTTTAAGCATTATGTTTTAGGCTCTCCCCAGGGAATTGCGGGGCTCTTACAACTTAGTCAAATCCTTGAAAAAATTGTTTTTTTCCTTTTTTGGTTGTTTTAATTCACCTACTTCAAATTAGAAATTGTTAATTCTCTGATTATCACTAAGAAAGCTACCTTTAAGGTCTGCATTAGGCAAATTGACCTAGTAGAGTTTTCTTGCTGTTAGAATATATTCTAACTGAAGTCTTCAGCATTGATAACAGTGTGTAATATGGCTGTCTATTCTTCTCTACTTATTTTTAATTTTGTTTAATGTTATATTTATTTTTGCAAGTAGCCTTGAATCCTTTTTGGCACAAAAGATGGGGATGGGCATAAACAGGTAAATTATCGATGCCAAAATAACTTGTTTGGCTTTCTGTTTCTCTCATTTTTTCCTTTCTCCGTGGTATTCTTCACCTTATCCAGTTCCTCATTAACTTACCAAATAAACACTCGCAGAAGGCTAGGGATATGTTCTAATATAATTTATATGATTTTTTTATAGGATTTTCTCTATTTTAGATAAAATATACAGGAATATTGTTAGAGATAAAATACAAACCTTTTAGGAAAATGGAGAGACAAATCACTTAAGAGGCAATCAAAACTGTGATGCACAAATACTGAAATCTCAACTCTCCTAGTAATCAAAGAAATAAAAATTAAAATCAGAACCATACTGGGGCAAATACTGAAAAGTCTGGCAATAAAATGTCTAAAAGGATATGAAGCAGCATAAACTCTTATAAACTGCCAGTTGAAGTTAAACTTCGTACAACCACTTTTAAATGTAATTTACAAATATCTAGTATAAATAAAGACATGTATAATATATATTCTAGTTATATCATTTCTAGGAATTTGCTTTAAAGATACTCTTCCACAGGACCAGAAAGAGACCTATATGAGGATGTTAAGAGCAGCATTCTTTGTAATAGCAAAAAAATGCAAACTAAATGTGCCAAAAAATAGGGAAATTGTTTTATTTTATGATCCTTGCTACTTATTTTAAAAAGAGAATTGGGGCCATAATGTATGTATGTGCAACTATATACATTGCTTTTTTTTCATGTCACATTGAAGCCTAGATTTTTTTCATGCCATTAAATATTCTCTTTTTGAAAACATGTTTTTAAAATAGCTGCATACTATTCATTTATTTGGATGGATCATTTTTTATATGTAGTAATTCTGCCCTTATTTTAATAGTGGTTTCCATTTTTCCTTATTATATTTCCCATGTATTTAAAGGTATTGTCCACATTCTACCTGTTTCCTTAGGGTAGATTATAACTCCCACTACTACTGCTGGCCAACCTGTATAGATTGCTTTCTAGATGCCATGTACTATGCTCTGCACTGCACATGTATTAATTCACTGAACCCTCATACCAACTCTGTGAGGTAAAGAAATGGAGGCACCGAGAGGTAATTAATTTGCCTGAAATGACTTATCTACTCAGTGGTGGAGAATTTAACCAGTTAGTCTGGGTGCCAAGTCTTTGCTTTTAACTCTGTGCTATATGCCTTCTCAATATTTATTTCACTTCTAAGAAGGTCAGAGGATGTGGTCATCTGTAAAGGTTTCTGATACATATTGCTAATTGCCTTTAGAAAGAGCATTCTCATAAGTTGTATTTGAATGTTTGGTTATTTTAATTGAAAAAAAGTCATTTTTTGAATTATAAAAGCAATGTATGTTCGTGATAAACAATTCAAATAGTACAGAAATGTGTACAGTATGTGTTAAGTCCTTTTTTCTCCACTCCTCTTTTACTCTGTGATAACCGTTGTTAATATTTTCTTGTGTATGCTTCTAGGAATTTTCAGTGCTACATGTGTGTATATATATAATGTATATATTTTTCTCTCTAAATAAATGGGATCATAGAGAGTTAAGTTGTTTTCTCCTTTCACATATTCTCTTCTCATTTTTCAGATAACCATTCTAAGTAGTTTCTTATACATGCTTCCAGAAATTTCAATGCTATATAAATACATGTATATGCACATATACACACACACACCTTTCTTTTTATATATGAGATTATACCATTCATACTGTGCAAAATTGCTTTTTTTCACTTAATTATGCATCTTGATTATCTTTTTTATATTAGTGCACAGTATACATACCTCATTCTTTCTAATGCCATTGGTATACTTTTAAAAAGTTATTAGTTGTATCTTATTTATGAGATTCTACCTGATTGATATAGCACTATTGGATTAAAAGGGAACCCAAGTGCTACTTTTCACATTCATTATTGAACAAGAAATGCAATTAATGAGAAAAGTCAAAGAGTTTGTAGTGTGTGTGTGTGTGTGTGTGAAAGAGAGGGAGATCGATCTGCAGTCACTTTCTGCTATAGTGGCTTGCTGTATGTTTCCCGATTGATCCTGCTGACCTAATCACTCTTCTGCCATTCAGCCACATTGTGGTCCAGGCCCAGTCCTTTTTCCCAGCTGCGTTATTTCCTACTTCTTGACCACTCACTCCTTTGCTCAGGTTCCATGGTAGTAACAGCCCAGATACCTACAAACAGTATACCCTCAGTGAGCGGGAAATCTGTTTAAAGAGATGCCCAGATCCCTATGAATAAGGGAATTGAATATTGAATTACTGTTGGCTGTATTTACATTTCCAGATAATTGAGAGGACCATTTTAAAGTTGAATTTGTATAGGTTTTATACAGTACTTTCTTTAGCTTCTGATCTCTAAGTATAAAAACTGACTTTCCAATTCTGTCACATCAGGAAGCATCTCTTAAGTATAAAGTTATATTTTGTTGGGGGTAGCATCAGTGATTACATAAGAGTCTCCATTTTGAATCAGAAAATGCACTGCTAGCCCTTGATGACAAGGGCTAACCTTTCAGGTTCAACAGAAAGCTATATTGTTACCAAGGCAACTAAAGTTCAAGATCATCTGGTCTCCAGGCAACCTTTTCCAGACTTACCTCAAATGCTTTCCCCAAGCTTTTTCAGGAGAGGTCCTTCCCTGGCTATCTCTTATAGCTTTAGGACCTCGGGAGGAGGAGAGCCCAAGAAACCCTGGAATGATGTGAGGTTTGGAATTTTTGAAAGACAAAGTATATGATTAGGTTGATGGTATCCATGCTGAAAAGGAACAATCAGGTTATAGAGGAAGAAGGACAATTTCTCTTTGTCTTTGTATCTAAAACACTAACATCAGGTTTTTAAAAAATCAGTTACTGTTATATTCTCTTACTCTTGAGCATCCTCCTGAAGCTTGTCAAGGTCTGATTCATTACAAACTGCCAGCTCTTCAGTGACTTGTGAGGGAAATGAGATGTTCTTTGTGTTACCCAGCATTTCAGAGGATGGGTGACCAGCATCGTAAGTGATGAGGCTGGTTATTGTAGGAGTTCTCTTTCTGATGTCATAAGAGGTTACTGTTGCCTTGGCCAGCATAAGCCAACAGTTAATTTGTCTAGGGTGGGAAGCGATGGAGTTTCTATAGCACATGTTCCATGGGAATCAGGCTGCAGATTATTTTATGCTAAGCCTCGAAATTCTTAGAAATACACCCATATTTTTCAGAGAAGTGAACCAGGCTACTTGAGTTTTGGAACAGAAAGAACTTTGTGATGTCACTATTATTGGGGTGTAATTTTATATTTCCTGGGGAGTGGCATCCCCCACTGAATTCAAGCCAGCTGTTGAACTCATGCTGAATATGATTATTTTCCCTACGACAAAGTAGTACTTAGGTTATTCATTTAGTTACCTGTTTAAAAGGAAACACTCTGGGGATAAATATACTCTTCTGTGCTTTTCCCTCTCTCTACCTCTTTCGTAACTTCTACATTCCTTTGTTTATCTCTCTTTTTTTTTCTTTCTCGATAAGCATCTTTTTGTAGCTAAATACAGCAGGTACTTGAATAACATAGTTTTCTTCAACGTCATTTTGTTATAACGTTGGTGAGATGCCTTAGGATCTTAACTCTTATTTATATCAATTAGCCTATGGTCAAATTGAGTTCGTTATACATCGTTTAGCTTGAAGTCACAGACCCAATCAAAGACCTTAAGTGAGGAATTACTGTATTCACCCACACGTACAAACAGCTATGAAGACTAATGAACTACCATGGGAAGGAGAGAAATTCTTATATCTCCTGTTACCTGGATTAGGTAGTGAAGGTATCTAAGGAAGAAAATAAGAAAATTCTCAGCATACAAAACAATAAAAATAATAATGGCAGCTAGTGTTTTCTGAGTTCTCAGTCTATGCCAAGTGCTCTCATAGGTAACTTCATTTGATCCTCAGTGACAACCCCTGTTGAGGAAGACACTACTAGCATCCCCATTTTATGGATAAGGAAACAGGTACAGAGAGTGTGAAGCTGCCAACTACAAGCTGAAGTGATTCCAGGGGATGGGGAGTCTTATGTTTAATTTTTACAAATTTTCCATTCAGTTTCATAGTCTATTTATGTTTGTTTTTTATATAAAAATAACTTCCCAAATCTTTCAGTAAATTAATGCCTTAGAAAGCTAATGCTCTATTTCTCACCACCTTGCCCTAGAGTTAGGCACGCACCTGTTTGAGAAATACAGCCTTAAGAACTACCAGTAATTTGGCCAATTAGGGAGTAGTTAGCCTTAAATTTGAGAGGGTCTGAGGCATGGGAGGAAGCCTGGCTCAGCAGTGGAGCCAAGGTGAGGAGGAGTGGGCAGGGGCTGGAGTGCACATAGGGGCTTGGTGCTGGGACTCGGTGCTGGGACTCGGTGCTGGGACTCTTCATTCCAGAGATCCTGGTTGAGTTCCTGTTAGGATCTTTGCTAGGAGTTAGAGGAGGATACATAGGTAGAAAACTTCTAGTCTGGGAGGTGAGATACATATAGCAGGCCCTTAGCTTTGCATCATTGCTAATTACTCAACACCTAGTTCAGTTTTGGAACAACAGACTTTTAGAGAAGACAGAGCATGGTGTGTGTCTAAAGTGGTTGGTGGGAAGTCTTCATGGAAGAGGTGAGACCAAAAAAATCCACAGAGTGGATCACATTAAGAGAGAGAGAGGACAGTGTAGGCTAGTGAGTGATTCTACTTGCCTTCTCATTTGTGCTCATTAATATTCATATATATATTCATTTATATTCTCTTTCAAAGTCTTAATGTTATCCCTAAGTTACTCTTTACAAAATTACTCTCAAGATGAGAGGACTTATATATTATTATTTGTCAGACCTTTTTTTTTTGTTTGGTCTGAGTCAAGGTTTGCCACTTGGTTGGCCATCACTGGCAGATGGGCCTGTGCATTTTTCTTGCAGAAGCTGAATTTCAATTCCTTTAGGTGAGTCATGCACCCTCAGTCTGACAGATTCCTTGCCACTACTTGTCTTACACCTGACCTGACTTGACATTGCTATCACTTGCCTTTGTAAACAGTTGAGTTTGCAATTCATGGTGTTAAGACTTCATTGAAAAAAGGGAAAGGATCTTTAACAAATAGGTTCTCATTAAATGAAATTACCTTCAGAGCTTGAGAACCTTAGTTTAAAACCTAACCTGCTTTTTCACAACTCATCCTAAAATTTCTTTTGCCTTTTTACCAAGGTAACATTTTATCCTGTTGTTTTAGACTACTTTTCCTTCCCTTCCTGTAAATAGTGCCTGGATGCCTCAGAATGGGAGATTGAAAGTTAGAAGCTTGGAACTATGTGTATTTAATGATTTTTTAAAGCCCAGAAAGCCCATTTCTGTTTAATTTATATAACTTTTTCCATTGCATATGACTAAGGGCCTGAAAAAGAATCAGCCTGAGGACTACTCTCAATATAAAGTAATGAGTGAAAACAGAGAATTAGAAACTAAAGTGCCTTTCATCATAAAATTTTCAGGTTGCCTCTGCCAATACTTTATCTTTCTTCTTGGTATTTATTTTGGCCCTTTGCTGTCTTTTAGGTTATTGTAGTTGATTAAAGGCTGCCAAACGCTACAAGAATTCTTTCTTGTTTTTTGAATGATGACATTTTGTCTATATTGAGATAGTTCTGTGGCCTAGTAAACTCCATATGCATGCCTGTGGTTAGAAATGGGATAGAAGCCCAGGAAACTCCCAGCCCACTGCTCACCTCTGCCTCTGGCTTAAACATGAGCCACCTTCTCGAGTCTTGGTTTCTTGGTCTCAGCTTCACAAGGATGAAGTGGTGATTAGTCAATATCCGTGCTTGTTTTAAATGAAAGATTGAGTGTGTGAGGTGTTTATAAGCTCCAAGGTATTAGGAGAGAACAGTCACTTTGCTTACTTCTGACTCCTCAGAAAATGGGCTGGTTCTTTCTGAGGTTTCCTGTGGTGAGGATTGGTGTAGGTTGGGCCAAGAAGGTCGAAGTCATTGGGTTCTCTCTTCCTTCCATGGAGCCTGTAAGAAATAAGCCAGCAGTGAGAGAACTTTACAAAGGCAAGTAGTGGAAGGGCCAAAGCACAAGGCTCTCCGCTGAGTACCTTCATGTCGCCTTCCCTCCTCGGCAGGCACTGAGCGACCGCTTCAGCGGTGAGATCCCTGATGACCAGATGGCGCACAGCTCCTTTTTTCCAGATGAGTACTTCACCTGCTCCTCCTTGTGCCTCAGCTGTGGGTAAGTGAGGCCAACTGTCTCCCCACCTTGGGAAAAGAGACTTAGAATGGTGCTTCTCAGATTTCAGTGGGAATGGAAGTTATCTGGGATCTGGTGAAATTATGCGTTCTGACTTAAGGATGTGGTGGTGGGACCTGAGATGGTGATTTCCAAGTTCCCAGGTGATCCTGGAAGTCGCGGGACCACACTTTGAGGTTCAGGGGATTCCAGACATGTGTTTTAAAGAATTCTCCTGAAGATTCCAACGTGGTTTAGATGTGAAATTGACTGGCTTATGGTTTGGGCAGTTTTTACTACAGAAAACTTTAAGTTGCCTATTTTTCTATGTTTCTCCTGTCAGGGCTTTCAATTATAATTATTCCATTTATTCAACAAATATTTGATAGCTAGCCCAATGTGTGCAAAGAACTGTGGTATCAATCCTAGTTGATTCACTATGAGAGCAAACGCTTAGAGCACATTAGAATCATCCTGGGAGCTTTCAAAATTATCCAGGCCTGGGCCCCACCTCCAGTGAGCTGATTTAATGGATCTAGGGTGGGGCCTTGGCACTGGTTTAAAAGGCTCCTCAGATAATTCTACTGTGTAGCCTGAGTTGAGAACATTGTGTTAGAGCAGTGCTTTTCAAATTTCAGTGTGTTTGCATTACTTGGGATCTTAAAATGCAGATTATGGATAGGCTGGTCAGTGGGATTCTGCATTTCTAACAAGCTCCTGGGTGATGCCTGTGCTGCTGGTCTGTGGATAACACAGTTTGGTACCAGGGATCAGAGAAGTGATTCTCAAATTTGAACATGTATCAGAAAAACATGAAGGACATGTTAAAACAAATTGTTGAGTTTGAGTTAGCAAGTCTAGTTGGTGTAGGGTCTGAGAACTTGCATTTCTGATAAATCTCCAGGTGACCCTGGTGTTGCTGATTGGGGACTACACTTTGAGGATGATGAGATTAATTTGAGCTGTTGATGTCTATGAAATCACAGTTTGGTGACTTGTCTGATGGAGCCCAGGGGATTTAAATGCAGTGTGTCACAGTCAGATTGCAGTCTCCCTGTTGTGTAGACATTCCCTACCCTTTCACCTTCTCACCACTAAATTCTTTCCTCACAAAGGGACCACTGCCTGTGTCCTCCACATTTTTATGTCTACAGAAAACCTGAGCCTTTTCTATTATGAATGGCTTTTTTTTTTTTTTGTGGAACCCTGTAGGCCACTTGCTGGGCACTGAACCACTTTGGCTCTGGGATTATTACAGTCTGGGCTCTGGAGAACTAAGGATTATCTTGGACAGAGGGATGTTAGTTGCCATTGTGACTTAGCTTCCTTTTTGCTTGCCCCATCAGCTCAGCATGAGTGGTTCAGGCTCTACTGGATCATCATTTTTCCATTCTAACTGAGCCTCACCAGGGTTTCTAGAACTTTTCTTTCTATCTTAGTGAAATTCTGAAGTCCTGACCTCTGTTTTTGTGTTATCAGGATGACAGAGCTCACTGTTCATTTGGAAGGTTTTTTGTCTGGCTTAAAGCTTCTCTTAATGCATTGCCAAATATTGGGGGTTAGTTTTAGTTTGGCATCTTAGCAGCCTGTTCTGGTGAAACTTATTTTACGCTGTTTCTTGAGAGCTGTTCATGATTTACTTCTTGTCAAGGTGCTATCTCCTTGCTCTTCTCTTCCTACTGAGAGGCCAGGTAGTTTTCCTGAGTTTCTTTCTTTCTCTTTTTCTCCTCATAATAATTGTTTACCTCTGTAGAGATGTTGATTGCAAGTATAAGAGAGTCATGTGGGTTCCTAATACAAACTGTCCTGTCTGTGCTCAGTGTTTGATGCCTAGTTAATAACCAAGGTCTTGTTTGGGCCCTATGTCTGGCTCAGAATCAGATTCTTCTGCGTAAGTGGCGTTGGCTCCTTTAGCTGCCTCACTGTCAGCTTTTGGGCTTCACTCAGGGCTGGATGTAAGAACAGCATGAATCATGGGAAAGAAGGAGTACCTCATGAAGCCAAGAGCCGCTGCAGCTACTCCCACCAGTATGACAACCGAGTTTATACCTGCAAGGTGAGTCTTCTGAGGTTCTCCCTGCTCTAGCAGCAGGCTTGCTGGTCACACTCTCCTTTTGGAAAGACTGGCTTAGGGCCACCTTTGCTGCATCTCAAAGTATTTGATATTCAAATTGAATATCTCTGGAACTTCTCAGCTCTAGCCAAAAGAACTCAAATTTGTTGCTCTGCCCGCCCCTCCTTTTAAAGTTTATTTCTCCCTTATTCTGTTGAGCTTATATGCAAGGGTCCTGTACATTGACTATTTGTCCTTCGTAAGAATAGAAATGCTCTTCATGAATCTGGTTTTGATTGATTTCTCCTGTTTGTGAGAGGGGCATAATTTCCAGCTCAGTTTTGGGGCTCAGGATGGGTACACATTCAATTCATGACCATTCAGGGTACTGGCTTCTTTAGAGAAATGAGCTTTCTTCTGATGTGCTAACCTTGGGGTCTGTAAACTCTCTGCTGGTATGGTTTGTGGGGAGTGGGGCTGGACAGGGACATGAAGAGGCCAGGGGGTCTGGTGTACAGAGAAGAAGCTGGCAGAGTGCTCCATGTTTCAGGCCTGCTATGAGAGAGGCAAGGAAGTCAGCGTAGTGCCCAAGACATCTGCTTCCACCGACTCCCCCTGGATGGGTCTTGCAAAATATGCCTGGTCTGGGTGAGTTTAAATGACATAGCTAAGGGTTGTTTGTTGTGTTCGTCTCCTAGGCACCTGGCTGGGTAATAGTATCTATTTACATTCCTTGTAGGTATGTGATCGAATGTCCTAACTGCGGCGTGGTCTACCGTAGCCGGCAATACTGGTTTGGGAACCAAGATCCTGTGGATACGGTGGTGCGGACAGAGATTGTGCATGTGTGGCCTGGAGTAAGAGCAGTTTTATTCTTTCTCTTGTGTCATTCACTTATTCATGTGTGTGGAAAAGTAGAACTTGTTTAGAATTAAGGTTAACTATGAGTTTCAGTATGTTGGTGGTTTAGGAAGGCATGATCCAGAGAATCTTCTTGTTCTAGATCATTAATTACTTTCATTCTTTTTGCATAAATATTAGAAATACAACTTTAAATAAAATGAATAAAAATTGATCTATAATTAAACTGTCTCAGCAAATGAAACTTCAGTTTTTCATATTCTCTTATTTTCCATATGCATGCATGCAATTATAATTTATGTGACGTTTATCTGCTTTTTTTTATACCACAATTTTGTTTTATTTCCACATTGCTTCCACTTTTCATAATTCTCATATGTGGTCACTGTGTAATATTCTGTCTTATGTAATAGTTTGATTCCCCGTTCCCTTTTTAAGCATTCATGCTGTTTATAAGCTTTTTTTTTTTTTAATCAAAGAAAATGCTTATAGTGACCATCTTTATGTAAGAAAGCCTTTTTTCGCGAGGGGAGGGGGAATTTTCTTGAAGTATACTCTAAGAAATGGGCTTACTATAGACTATATTTTTAATTTGACTTCTGAATTCAAGATGTTGGAAAACCAAATCTGTTCATGAGGCATTGATATATTGCTTTCATTCTGTATCAAACCACAAGTCACACTTGGAATAACCCATAAATTACAACACATTCAAAACCTTTTTCCTTCATGAAAAAATGATACACAATTTTCTCTAAAGGACTTACTTGGTGATGTTCCCCTGGCTGAGTGATTCCTAAAGCCAGTGGTAGGCCAAAGAGGCCTACCTGCACATCCACCTTTGAGCTTTCCTGGATCCTTCAGGTACCAGAAAACTGATGATTTCCTTATTGTTTCATTTCTCTTCTTTCCAGTTTTCAGCCCCGCTGAAATTTGTTATTACAGTGTGCTCTCATGTTTGGAGCCCACTCCCTTGGCATGATGGTCCAGGCCATCCTGTTCCAAGGATTTCATACAGCCTCAATCTAGTATAACTTTCTCAAAAGGGTTTTAATGACTAATGCCTTCTGTTTTTTGATCTGCATTAGTTCTTTTTTTGTAAAAGCTATCGTCTTTACAGCTAGGTAGTTTATATTCCTAGAAAACAGTTTATATTCCAAGAAAACAGTGGTACTATGAGACTGTAGTCTTGGGGATTAGGGAATAGAGGCTTCTTCTCTTCTGTTCACTCACTCACTCATTCATTCATTCATTCCATTCATTATTTCAGCACATGTTGAGTATTGTGTGCTCATAATTTAAGTAGATACTTACAAAAATACAAAAAATGAAAAAGATAGACTTTTGTACTTAGAGTTCACAATCTACTAAGGAGTCAAAGACTAAACAGATTTTGCACTTACACGTGGAGATAGGATTCCTGGAGATGTACAGATGTTAGAGGAACTGAGAGGAAGGGCTCCTAACCCAGCCTTGGATGGGGGGCTTTCTACAGGAGGTGTCATCTTTACACAAGTGTCTCTTGGATTATATTTTTCATAAGGGCAAAGTAAGCCCTGAATTGAACAGTTGTGCACCAAGTTTTACAGTCACCCTGAAGAAAGTATATCAGTAATGAGTGGTTGGTGTGAAATTGTCTAGAAGCCAGAAGGATTCTTGGTTTGTCCCATTTTTCTCTGCCAGGAGGTTTGTGGTTCTGAGTCGGCCTTATGCGTGTACAACTTAACCCGAGACCTCCGACTCCCTGTGCTCAGAGCATGATGGGAGCCTGCATTTTTATTTCAGACTGATGGCTTTCTGAAGGACAACAACAATGCTGCCCAGCGCCTCTTAGACGGGATGAACTTCATGGCTCAGTCTGTGTCTGAGCTTAGCCTTGGGCCCACCAAGGCTGTGACATCTTGGCTGACAGACCAGATCGCGCCAGCCTACTGGAAGCCCAACTCCCAGATCATGGTATGTATGGCGTGGCAGGGCAGTCTGGTATCCCTGGCATGACTTGGTTTGCCTTGTGCCACTTCATCGTGCCCCAAACTTGTTCTGTGAGGGAGGTTTGCAGTTTCTCTCCCAGAGTATTGGAAATGTGGGATACACAGAGGCAACTAGTGTCGTCTTTGCCCACCGTTTTCCTTTGTGTTATTCTGCAAGTATTTTCTTTGTGGTGGATTTTAGTTACCTTACCTACAGCCAACTATTATTGGTCAGATGTCTAAGATCATAGAATCTGGAGGAAAAGGGTCTTTAGGGGTCACTTAGGGTCATCCTCAGCTTGATACATCTCTACATCACCCATAGCAGAGGAGCACCCAGCTTCGGCCCAAATACTTTGTGAAAGGAAACTTGCTCTTCACCAATTTCCCAGAGGCTTTTTTGAGAAGCTGTGAAAAAAATGATTTCTCATTGCTCTTCTGGCTAGAATTAGCCCTTCTGAGAACCCTATGACTCAGCCAAATGATCTGAGTGCTTTTCCAGGCTCTTCTTGGAAGAAAATGATAATCACAGCTGTGCTTCAGTGGGCGGCATTCCATGGGACTGGAGGTTTTAGGGCCCCGCCATTAGGACCCTCGGGGTCCTGCCATTCCAAAATGGTCCTGTAGTCCTCCCCCTGGGTCTCACTGACTTTCTCAGCTGAGCAGACATGAACAATACCTGCCTTTTTTTGTTTTGGGCTTGGACCAGAGCTGCAGCAAGTGTGCTACATCCTTTAAAGATAACGACACCAAGCATCACTGCCGGGCTTGTGGGGAGGGCTTCTGTGATGGCTGTTCATCCAAGACGCGACCGGTGCCTGAGCGGGGCTGGGGCCCTGCACCTGTGCGGGTGTGTGACAACTGCTATGAAGCCAGGAACTTCCAATTAGGTAACACGGGGCCCAGGAGCTGCAGGAGTAAGGGGAACCTCTCTTCTGGGCACTGGGTGTTGGGAACTGGGCTCCCGTATGCTTAACCATGTTTCTAACTGCATCACTCTTCTGAGAGCAGTTGCTCCCTTGGTCTTGGCCAGTCATTCTCTGAGCTCTGCGTTTACAGAGTCTCAGGGGTGCTGTTCCTCAAGGAGGTTAAACCTGTCCTGTTTACCAGAACAGGTTTCCTTGGAGAAGGTTCTAGATCATGCTTCTAGAATCTTTCTGGCTTACTTTAAAGGAAAGTTATATAATAGCTCCAGAAGGTTGAGGTGAAGGATGTTAATCATCCAGTTTCAGAGTCTGGGCTGGCCTGGCCTGCAGCCCGGACTCTTGTGCCCATTGCGGGACAGTACAGTGGTACCCTGGGAAGATAATCCAGACGTGCTCTGCTGTTGCCCTGAGTTTTCCATTTGGGAAAAGACTAAGAGCCAATGGCTTTTCCTTTATTATTGTCTACAGATGTTACTGAGGCACAGGCGGATGATGAAGGCGGGACCCTGATTGCTCGGAAGGTGGGCGAGGCTGTGCAGAACACTTTGGGAGCCGTGGTGACAGCCATTGACATACCACTAGGTGGGCCTGGCACTGCTTCTCTTGGGTGTAGTGTATGTGGGATGAAAGGTTTAGGAGTGCCCCAGGCTGACATTTCGTCAAAGCCTTACAGACCTAGATTGAGTTGGGCAGCAGGGAGTTGACTGAAATTTGATAGATATTTGCTAACTTATACTTACCTCAGTGGTTTTGTGTGTATCTCTGGAGGCCATCCTCATGCACCTATTGCTGCGTAACAAACTACCTGAAAATGTAAAAGCTTAAAACAACCACCGTTTTATCATATCTCACAACTTTAAGTCAGAAAGGAAGGGTCGTTATTCTGTTACAGGTGGCATTGCCTGGAGTTATTACCTGAAATTCCAGTGTGGCAGCTAGACTAGTCTCAAGGTGCCAAGCCAACCTCAGTTAACATTCTGGGCTTTGGCAGGGATGCCTGGAGGTCTGGGCTTACGAGAGCTCCTGACTATCTCCATGTATTCACCATATCTCTCCAATGTGGCTTCTCCAGGGGCAGTTGGACTTCTTTATGTGGTGGCTCAGCACTCTAATAGCTAATGTTTCAAAAGACAAGAGGTAGAAGCTGCCAGTCTCATAAGGCCTGGGCCTGGAAATTGTCATTTCTGCTGAAGTTCCCGAGTCTGCCTAGATTCAAAGGAGGGGCAGGAGTGTCAGAATTCATGGCTGTCTAATCCGCCACGCTGGCCAAGCTTTTATTTATTTAGGATTTGAGGTAGTGACTCACTTTTGGTTGTAAGTGGGTACTTGTAACCTGGAGGAGAAGAGGGAGAGGAAGGGAAATGCACCATTGTGTGGAGGGCTTAGGCAGGGGCATCTGGGCTGGGGTGTCTCCCTTCGTAGGAGAGAGCTCAAGGACTCCTGGGTTGGTGGTAATGAAAACTGCTTCTAACAGAATCACTGGGGCTCATAAAATGAATAGATGATAAGCTATTGACCCCAGGGCATAGGAATAGATAGATCTACCCAGGCTAGAAGCTCAGGTTGCCTCTGCTCTCACAGGTAATGGGAGAGGCAGAGGCTGTTCTTGGCACAGAGAGCCCGCCAACTAGGTTTCCCAAGTGTTCATCTGTGGTTGCGTCCCAGGCCAGTGCGTTAGACACATTATTTCTTGTAATCCCCATAACTGCTCTTAAAGAGTGGAAGGAAGCCAAGGCCCTGAGAAGCCAGCTCTCTCAATCCTGCAGCTGCCAATTAAGTCATGCTCAGTGGAACTAGGATTTGAATGAAGATACATCCTGACTCCAAAGTCTGACTTCTTACCATTATTCCAGTAGCTCTTACTGCAGCTGCATTTTAGGGTCACCTAGAAAGCTTAATAGAGACACAAATTTCAGCCCCCAAAATTCTGGTCTGGGTGACATGGGCGAAGACCAGGTGTCTGCATATTTTAAAGGCCCATAGGTGATTCTGTGTGCAGTTAGATTGCGAGCCAATGGAGTGTCTGAGGATGGATGCCTTCATGCCTGGTGGGTCTTGGGGTGTTGGGTTCTGTGTGACCTGCCCATTATGGTTCCTTCCCTGCCGCAGGTCTAGTAAAGGATGCGGCCAGGCCGGCGTACTGGGTGCCTGACCACGAGATCCTGCACTGCCACAACTGTCGGAAGGAGTTCAGCATCAAGCTTTCCAAGCACCACTGCCGGGCCTGTGGACAGGGCTTCTGTGACGAGTGCTCCCATGACCGCCGGGCTGTCCCTTCTCGAGGCTGGGACCATCCTGTCCGAGTCTGCTTTAACTGCAATAAAAAGCCCGGTGACCTTTAACCCCAGCTCCCTCTCCAAGTCCTTCACAATTCCTTAGGTTCTCAGGGTTAGAAACAGAAGGCTCATTGAGGTAGGCCCTTCTACTGGTCACCTATTGTGGTGTGTATCCTCTCTGCTCATCCTGGGGCCGCTTCCCCACGGTGTGGGGAAGGGCAGATGGCAAGCTGGGGTGAGCCTGGCGGCAGGCCCGAAGGCGTAAACCCTTGAGGGCAGGGGACTGAGCAGCTGATAGCAAAGGGGAATGAACCTGAATCCGTTGCATTTATTTCAGTTAAAAATATAAATATATGCTCATATAGACATACGAAAGAAATGTGGAGTATGTTCAGACTGCTGCTGGTTATGAAGACTTACTGTAAGTCTGTTTCCAGCACAAGGATAAGGTGGCAGTGGCAGCAGGTCTTCCCCAAAACCAAGCCAGGTCCAAAGCCACTGCATTGCTGGTCACCTTCTTTCCAAGCCTTTGAAACATTTTTCCATGCCTTTTCCCTTTATGCCTCTTGGCTGCCTGTGGCACTGAGCTTCCCAGGTGCTTGCTTGGAATAGCCTGAAGGGGATCTACCTGGGCCCACCAGAGCTGGATTCCAGTTCTTGGCCTAAGCCCGTTATAGTTGGAGACCCCTCAGCTTAGTGTGCAGGTCACCAGAGTGGTGGAGGGTGAGGGATAGGGTCCTCAGCCCTGAGAGGTCAAAGTGCAGGTGACATCCTCTTTCCTGGGGAGAACTCAGAAGGAAATGAGCCTTCTCCGGCAGTGTTTTCTGCTTGTTGCTGCTTCTGTCTGTGCATCCATTTGGCTTTCCCGAAGGCTGTACCCTGCTCCCAAATAGAGCACCTGCTTCCCATCTCCTCCAATCCCTGAGCCCACCATCTGCTTCTGAGTGTTGCACTAGGATTTTTATTGCTTATTTTGAAGTGTCTTAATTCTTTGTTCCCAGACACGTGACCCTTCTAGCTATTGGAGGGGTGATCATGAGAAATCTTCCAGGGAAACAGAGCACAGAATGGACTGTTAGTTTGTTTTTTTTTTTTAAGTATATATAAATATTTCAACAAATCATTAAGAAAAAATTCTCTCTAGTCCTTGCAAGAGAAGTTAAATGAACTTTTGCTTCTCATCAAGAGCTGGGACATCTGTATCTATCATGACTGGAAAGAGACTATTGTGCTGAAATCCTATCATCATGGTGAATTTTATCTTCAATGGCTAAAACAGAAGAATTAAAAGCAACATAGTTCTTGACTGAACTGTTGGGGGCGCTGAGCTGCAGGGAGGTATGTGGCAGTCATTCCTGGCATGTCAGTGTGACATGAGCCCTGGAATGTGTTGGTCCTCAGACCTGCCCCCTTACTGCCTCCTGTGGCCCAGTGACGGAGGCCCACTCTCGTACTGTGTACATCAGATTCGCCATTATAAAGGAATCTTCTGCTGAATGTGGACTGTGCTCTTTCCTTTAATTCCACCAGTAACTCTTGTACCCCCTTTCTAATTGATGGGAAAGTAGCTGGTGGCTTTCAAAGCAGAATACAAGTGAGGCATATTTCTAGGGTGGTCATATTTTACCTGTAAATGCCTCAGTTTATTGCTCTAACAAGAATTTTAAAAGCTTAGCCAAATACCAGGAAACATTATCATGGGTTTTAATCTCATTGCAACAGGATGTTTTCCCCAGGCTTTGGATAGCTAGCATGCCCCAGCTCAGTTTGCCTCCTGGGACCAGGAACTCTGGATGTTCCTTGATAACTGATAAGAGAACGCTTTCTAGTGGTTAGAGGGCTCCACGTGTGCTCACTGACCCTGTTGTTCTCTTGTACTTGGGCTGTTCACCAGAGCTTTCCATAGAGGGTGTGGGATGAGGCTGCTGTGGAGTACGGGTGCCATGGGGGGCGGAGCTATGCCAGCCTGGCCCGGAGTAGGGCAGCTGTGTTGGGTGCTGTGTGGTGCTGTGATAGCGGCTGCTTAACAGCTTGTTTTCTCAGGGTTTCACTCCAGTAGCTGTGGGATCACAGTCCCCGGGGAATCTCTCAGAAGAGACTAGGTGTTACTAGTGACCTGTGGAAACACTGGGGAAACTTTTTCTGTCTTTGTATCTGTCAGTCCTGTCTTCATTCCCCTGCCCTGCCTTGTCTGTTCAACTCATGTGTCCATTCTCTACTGTCTCTCATTCTTGTGGTCATTGACACACTCGTCTTTGTCCCTTCCCTTCTTTGCCCCATCTTTTCCCTTGTCTCTCTTTCTTGCGCCTGTCGCTTTTGCCCTGATCTTGTTTCTTGTGTAAGGGGGCTGGGTGGGGAGGATTTGAGAGATGTGTGTGGTGGCGGGCCACGTCACACCTGACCATTTGTCCAGTCACTATGCAGGGGCACCCCTGAGCTCGAGTCTGCCCGACCACAGGAATGAGGCAGAACAGTCATCGAAACTTCCTTCCTTACACCAGTCAGACCAACAGAAGGAAGGGAGCTCAGCATCAGAGCAATAGGTTCTCCTTACCCTATGCAGCCCCAGCCTCAACTATGGGAGGAAAACCAGCTAAATACAGGATGAAAACAAAAGCTTAAACTATTGAACTGTTCATACATTCGCATTTCAGCTTAATTTACTAAAACTGAACATAAAATCAACCAGCAACCCAGGAATGCCTATTCCCTCCCCCAACTGGGAATACCCACTATCCTGACAGCTTATAGCACAGATTAGTCCTCACTCTTTTAGGCAGGTGCTACACAGAGGCTTTAATAACCTTGTTTTAAAAGACTTGTTCATAGTTGGAAGAGATAGTTGTTGAACATATCTGAGAGCTACAACTGTAAAGCTGGTGGTTGAACTAACTGGTCTAAATAATAAGGGGCCCGATGGGGTCCTTATACATTATACATCTCTTGGGTTTAGTTCTGCTGGTTCGTGAAGCTGAGATTTAAGGGTTGGACTTTTCAGATGAAAAAGAGTGAAGGAAAGTTTGAGAAGAGATCTGATCAGGGAGGAACTTGAAACATCTGTGTCCTGAGAGCACCAGGGGGCAGGTGGATATGGGGCAACCGAGTGTCCTATGTGACCAAATCTCAAGGCCACACATTTTATTCTGAGGCACACGAAACCACTGGCCGTGCAGTAGGAGACCTAGAGAGGCGGACTTAAAAGAGTGGAGCCAGAGGCTTTTAGCAACATAGACAAATGAAGAAATGGAAGAAGAAACAGACTTTAGCCTGCAGGTGTTTTCGGAGGCCATTATGTGGAAGTTTTAGACCAGAACAGATCTAGGGCTGACAGGTAAGTAGGGTTAACTTGGCCTACTTGGTCTCAAAGGACACTTCCAGGGACCCTTGTTGGGGGACACTGAGGATGGTCAGTACCCCACCAGGGCATGTTGGCCAGCTGAATTTTATCTAGGGTGGCTACACAGCAAGGTGGATTCTGAGGCAGGTGTTTATCTGAGGCAGGTGTGGATACTTTTGATAACCAGTATGTGCCACTGTTCTCTCATTTGTTTAGAAGGCTACAAGCAGGCAGACACCAGGCCACTTAACAAAAGGCTTATCATAGCTCGGTGCTGCTGCCAACCTTGCCTGCTCATTTTCTATCTTTCACTGTCACCTGGGGGACAGGACAAAATGCCCCAATAGACCTGCAAGTGAAAAATGCTTCAAGAGTGCAACGTAATAATGATCTTTGGGAATACTATGTTAACAAACAGACCAAAATGTTTAAAATCAACTTCTCAGCTAAGTTTAACCACTTTTTGTACAATATAGACCAAATGTTAGGAGCAGTGACTGCTAACCGATCAAAAACAAATTGTTAAATTTAAATTAGAAGTTTTGAAAGCTGCTCCCCCCCATTTAAAGCCTAAGGAAAATCTAAAATTATTTTTGATAACTATTTTCCTAACCAGAAACTTAAGCTATAGCACAGTTGGAGTTAAGAAGGCTAATGGGGAAAGGGCCATACATGTCGAACCCACCTGGTATTCTCGAGTAGTCAGAATATCTTCACTGTTTGGGGAGAGATCAAAGTTGGGCTGAGTAACCAACTGTGGACTTTTGGCTGGAGAAAGTGCTGCATTAGATGTGCAGTACCAGCGCTTCCAAATTGCAGATCTTGTAATGAATGAACTTGTACTTTGTGATATCTTAGACCTTGAGGTGATAAGAGTATGAGTGGATGTTAGGGTCATGGCTCAGCATTTATTATGCTTATTGCTCTCAAGCAGAGGCATGTCAGCGAAGTTAATCCCAAAGACTCTCCAGTGAAATTGGCCACCTGGCCCCTTCCATCGTACAGGTATTTCCTGAGACCAATGTACAAGTCAGTATGCCAGGATTACAGAGACACGATTTGAATGATTAAACACATAAACACTTTGGTAATTAACAAATTGCTGCCAGAAAAATTTACCTGGTGATTGTCATGAAATGTTCACATCGCATGTTAACTTTTGCACTGAACCACTTCCTGATTTCCCCATAGCACTAGTTGTGATATTTAAATATTGTCAGTGACTGGAGGTGATCTCGATTTCTGGTTCCAATTCCAGCTCTCCACATGACAAGGTCTGTGACTTACTGGAGGCCAAGTCACTCAATATCTCTCTGCTCATACTTCTCTACCTATAGAATGTTAATAATTTTTATATTACTACTACTGTCCTCCTTCATTTATGTGTTGTTATAAGGATCAAGTAAGATAAGTGAAACATTTGTGTCCTGGAAAGTTCTTTATAAAATGAGGCACTAACATTTATTATAACAATCATTCTTGGTTTCTGGTTTTTTGGATTTGGTTCCCTGTACATTAAATTGTATTAGTTTTGGCAGGAAACATGTAAAGTTCAAGGAGGTAACTGAAAAGAGTTTAACTGGTGAAGCATCCTGGGCTGGCAACAGTGAGGTACAATTACCAGCTAGGTCTGAAAGGGCAAATGGAGAGAAATTACTGGAGCCCAGAGAGCTATGTTCCAATAGAAGCCCTGGCCTTGAGTGGAGGAACATGGCCATAGCCCCACAAAGCCCAGCAGGAGGAGGGCCAGGGACTAATAATCCCACCTAACTCTCTTGCCCTCTCCTTTCTTGCTGTATATCCCACCAACTGAACCCCCAGGGCTACAGAGCCAGTCAGATTCCTGGAACACACACAGCAGGTGACAAGGGTACAGGTCGATCCAGAGAGGCAAATGGAAGCTTCTTGGCAAAGCCATGAAGGCTGGTCTGTCTCTTTCTGTTTTTCTCACCAAGATTTAAGTAGATATTACTGCAGCTGGTATGTTGCTATAGCAGCCAAGTATCATGATCTTCTAAATCATTCAAATCAACTCACCATACCATGGTTTTTTTCTAGTTTATTGTTTGGTAGACAAGTTCTTTAATACTATAAATATCTCACAAATTGTTTCCCATAGGTTATAAGAAGTCAAAGCCAGTTTTCTTTGAGATGGAGCTCTTGAATCTGACATTCAAATCATGAGCTGCTGCACCTAACATTCTGAAGGTGCCTCGACAGAGGCATCTAGCACCTCAAAAAGATCTTTCCTTCTAATGCCTCTGAATGGTAATAAAAGGAGAGTCCCAGAGACCTGCTACTGACATGGAGTGTGAGAAGGCTAGTTCGATGACTCCAAACTCTAGCTGTAAACCTTCCTCTAGATACTCAGAGAAAAGCCTTCCTGGCTCAGACACTGACTACCTGAAGTCTCACCCAGTCTCATTAGGCTTCATGAAAGGGCTTTTGGTGAAAGTAGCTTTAATTTAGTTATTGCCAATCTTCATCCCTTAGAAAAAAAATGTTGTTTAAAAAGGGGGAAGGGACTATTCTAAGGAATTCCACGAAAGGAAATAGGTACCTTTTATGAAAAGGACTTTTAAGCTCTCTGAGCTCACAACTTAACCGAAACAACTTTACTAAAGTGTCTCCACATAAAATATAGCACCTTCTCCCCAGCAGCTAGATGGATGGGGACCTGTGTTCGTAGAGCATCCATTTAAAATGCGCTCATTGCAAATAGCAGTTATGGCAGAACTACAGCTACTCTTTACTTCCTTAAGTAACTTAAATTCCACATCCTTCAGGCTGCACCCTGCCGAATCAGCTGTAGGAGAAACAGTAAAGGTCCTGCTGGACAGCCATGAGCAGCCCTGGTGCTCCCCGGAAGCCCCCGAGCCGGGAAGAGAAGGCCACACTGGGAACGCTGGTCCTGGAGGTGGGGTGTGGAGAGGGTATGGTTCTGAGCAGGTGGGCATCATGGAGGCTCCAGATTCTAGTGTAGCAGTCCTGGCCCACTAAGAGAGGGGAGACATGTGGCAGGTTAGTGAGAGCATGCAGACAAGAACTTGCGGACATGCGCACATGGCTTCTCATGATTCCTAAGGGCTAAACGTGATTCCATGTGAGTCAAAACGCAAAGTCAAATTCTACTGGTAACGTGGTTTTGAAAAAGTTATTAGTTACTCTGGTGCTCCAGAACCATAACTAGTTGCAGGTATTCAAAGTGACAAGACGCACTGGCTGACTGTGTGACACCCTGGATGGTTCACTGGGCATCCTGGCTAACAGGTAGGCATTTTGCTTCTCTTGCTGTCAAAGGCCAGTCAAGAGGCAGCCCAACCTACTGGGTTTAGATGACATGCAATTGATTTCCTTTTTATCAAGTAGTAACCAGGACGATCTCATAACTTCGTTACATCCTGGTGGCCCACCAGGTGTTGACTCTCCCCAGAGCTCCTTCTGGTTTAATGGCTCAGTTCATAAGAGCAGACAGTCTTCAGGACTAAAGTTGTGACGAATGTGACACCTAATACCATTGGTTACAGTAGCCCAGACACATGATATATGCTACTAGAGATCTTCAGAGGAAAGGGAAGGGCAGATCTTAGGTGTTCATGGATTTCACGTTTGTGCTTTTGACCAGCTGAGTGACTATGACCACAGGTGCTACCTCAGCTGTGGATGAGTTCAGGTAGCACAGTTCACCGAATATTGTGAAGACAGAAAACAGTCGTTAGTGTGAAAGGCCTACTGTTTCATTTGTCAAACCACTGAACTTTCACGCTATCAGAGTATTCTATAGTCCAGAAACAGTATGATCTTGTAACTCCTTTCAAGGGGGTATAGTGGCTAGCCAGCTCTGCTTCTATTCTACAGATCGTAGATACACAGGGATGGTGTTAAAAGGACCAGGGATCAGTTCCTTTACAATGACCTTAATTTCTTTTCTCAGCATTCTCTGGAAGAAATGTAAGTATGAAGAACAGGGAGCGCAAGCTTTTAACATGACAATTGCATGACTAGATAATGAATGCTGACCTGGTGCACAGGCTTAAACCCCACACTCAGAGGTCTTCAAGCTGCTGTGTTTTATTGCACCTAACTTGACTGTTGCTGAGGTGATGTGTGCCCACTGGTGTGAGAACAAAGGGATGTCTAACTGGTGGATGTTTAAACTGCTACTTACTAATGTCCAACTCTAAGTCCCATCTAGTCTCCTGACCCCAACAGGCCATGAACCCTTTATTCAGTTCTATTTTAGAGTAAGTTCTCTGCTGATTAGGATGCTGGGGGCCCTAAGGGATAGCATTTGATGGATGGACTCTCCCCTTCCCCAGGTACCTGCCACCACAATTCCTTCTTCCTCATGCACATGCAGGGGCAAGTGGGCGTACTCGTTCACATGACCTTCATACTGCCTTATACACTTCGTGGTCCTCAGGTCCCACAGCTTGATCTGTGGGAAGAAGCACAAAGGGCCATTAAGGAGTATCCAACAAGTACACTGGTGAAACCCAGGCATGGAAATCAGGGAGGGCGAGGTGGTCTCTAAAGAACTCTTCCAGTTAGAAAAATCTAAGCCTCAAACTCCTGAGCCCTAGAGTCCATCAAAAGCACCAGAGCCAGTTTCACTGCTGTCCAGACCAGACTGGCTCCCAGGGGGCAGCAAAGCAGCTGCCTTGCACAGCTCGCAACTCACCTGGTCTCCAGCTGCCTTTCCCTGCTGTCCGGCATGAAGGTCTTTTCAGCAGAGCCCCTTCCCCTAACAGAGCCCCTCTACCTGGCAGACCTCTGCTGGGCCACCAGCTCCACTGGCTTGAGAAAGGCAGTGCTACCCTACCATTCCAGCCATGTCTGATGCCATTAGGCATTGCTCTTCTTGGAGGATTTGCACAGACGTCACTGCTGAGTCATGGAATAAGCGTGTGGCCTTCCAGCCCTTGCCCTGATTTCGACAACGCAGATCAATGGCAAAGATCTCTCCGGAACGACAGCCATTAAACAGCAAAGGAGCCTGTAGAAAAAGGGACTGCTCAGTACTTCCCTCTATGGCTGGGTGGGGTGTGCCCTCCTGAACACAACTCCTGCCTCTCCCCCACATCCCAGCCTCTGAGTTACAGGGGCAGGTGGAGATGGGTTGGTCAGGGTTTGAACCACAGTGGAGTCGGAAGGGTTCCTTATGAAAAAGGAAAAGAACTGGACCCCATTGTCCCTCCAGGGCCCTCCCCAAAGACTGCACTGCTCTTTCGGCCTCACTCTGGAGTCCAAGTGATGGCACTCTGTCTCTACCAAAGTCATTCATGATAAGCTGGGGTAATGAATATGGAGAAGAGAGATCAACAGTCCAGGTAAGACATGGGGTCCCAAATAGAGAAGGAAGATGAAGAAATCTGAATTAATGAACTCTGTGCTTACTGCTGGGAGCAGGTTGACATGCTCCCCTTTCTATATTTTTAAAGAAAAATGGCATTTTCAGTGGGTCAAGTCTTTGAAATGCAATAATGACTAGAATTTTAATTTTTAAATTTATAAAATGTGTAACTTGAAAGTTGTGTATGAAACTTTTAAGTGCTAAGAATTTGGACATAATCTATACATTAAAAATTTACTACTTAAAAATGGCTAACAATTCATTTAAACAGGAAGCTGTTTAAAGCAAGTTTAGCCAGGCCTTTCTGGATCAAACAACTTTCATTTAGTGTATGCATATTCACCAAGTAACCATAAACGATGCCCTTTTTCCCCTGTTAAAGAGGGAGAACTAAATGCCACATGAGAATCCAATTTCAATCCAGCAAAATTTCCACTCTTGGATAACTTTATATTATGCCCATCCCAATCCAACCAACCATAAGAGCAAACTGCTGGGCCAAGACATCACTGCTGGTCCCAAATGACAGCCGGTGTCCTGTCACCACGTTGGTCACCAGGACCCACCGAGATAAGCCTGACAGAGACAGAGATGGGGTGAAGAGACATGAGTTACTTGCAGTCCAGGGAGAAGGACTGCTTAAAGGGAGTTTACGGTCTGATCAATCCTTTACTTTGGCGACCTGGGGTGGCAGCCATAGCTCACCTGTACTGAAGCAGTTATTCACCTGGATGTTCAAGGACCACGCACAAGACCAGGCCCCAGGGATCCGAAAACTGCAGAGCATGCCAGGTCGGTCTCCTGCTGAGAGGAAAACAATGTAAATCTTGGCTGCCCAACAGGGCATGAAGGGAGACCGTCCCTTCACCCTGCCAGGCCAGTGATCAACAGATTTGGGAAACCTCCAAGAATAACTGCTCAGAAATACCTTGGCCCCTATTCTGGGTTTTGTGAGCAAAAAAGAGACACTTAGATGAGGTGCCTAGTGCAAAAGTGGTTATTATGAAAGTGAATATGCATATCTTTCCTGACATCCCAGTAGAAGTATTAAAAATATTATCAGCTATTGGGAAGGCAATATGGTGTTACAAATTAAATGGTTTCAATCCCAGATCATACTATTAGCTGTGTAATCTCAAGCAAAACATTAAAAAAAACCCAAAACATTATTGACAAAACATACATGAAGGGCATAAATTGTAAGTATACCATTTAATAAATTATCACAAAGTAAATATAGCCATGTAACCACCACCCAGGTTAAGAAACAGAACATTCTAGTACCCTCCCAACTGCTACATCCCCACTCCTCCCCAAAGAGAACCACTTTTCTGATGTCCAACACCACAGATTAGTTTTTAGTTTTGTAAGGCAAATTCTGAACTTCTCTTTGCCTCAGTTTCCTCATCTGTAAACTGGTGATACTCCTGCCTCACAAGCTTGCTATACGATGAAATGCAGGCACTAAGTGTGCATGAGCTCATTAAACCTTCGTTTAACCTGATGGAATAGGTATTATCTTCACTTTACAGTGGTTAAGCAGTCTGTTCAGGTTGGGATTCATGCCAGATTTGCCTGAAGCCTGCACTCTTCTCTAACACCCCTGTCTAATTGATCCTAATTCCTGAAAGACTAGAAACTTAATATCCAGAATGCTGCCAGGGAGTAGAAGTCCAGAATCCTAAATTGCCTTCAGCCAGAGAAAAGTAGGTATTCCCAACAGTACAGGTCCCACTTTTGTGAATGATTTGTGCAGGCAGCCCAAATATACATTCTCATCTTTTGTATTGGTTACATGCACTTAACTGTTCTGGCTGCTAAAATGACACAAAAGAAGGACATATGTAAAGATGCACATGTTTCTAGTACGAATCCTGGGTCACGTTCAAGGAATCCTCCCACAGATGCTTCTGCAGACTGTCACCCATGCTGGCTGTGACCTGGGTTCACACAGCCCTTGCTTGGTTCCCACCCCTCCTGTCCAAGCCTTCTCCATAGAGCTTCTGCTGTTGTTGGCTGCTGGGAGGCAGAGGACAGACACCTGTCAGAACACCTTCTTATCCAAAGCAAAAGGGCCTGGTACCTGGATGACTATTGACGAATAGTGATGCCGGGAGCAGGGTGGCGCAGCCTGGAGTCTCTGCAATTCCCATGAGGCACAATCTGGAAAATCTGTTAAGGACAGTCAAGTACAAGGCTCTCCTCGGGGAGGAGAATGGGCATTCGCACCCTTCAAAAATTCATAAAAATAACACCCGTATAGCCAGATTTAACACATTTACATTTTCCATATTTAGTCTCAGATTTTTTAAAGGAAAAAAATGTTACAGATACAGTTAAAAGCCCTCTGACCTCTCCCCAGCCCAATTCTCCCTTCTCCCCCACAGAGAAAAAAATCACTTCTAAAATTGGTCTGAATTCTAGGCCATGTTTTATTTCTATCACATGATATTTGGTAGGAGGAATACAGCAGTTTATGTTTCAAAAACATATGTAAATGGCATCATGTGGAGTATCTTTTACAACTTTTCAATCTCCCCTATCTTCTAGATTCACCTATGTTGACGTCTGTAGCCCGTTCTTTCATTTTCACCATGGAGCATTCTTTCGTATGAATATGTCACTATTTATCCAGTCTCCTGCTGATGGGCACTTAGGCTTTTTTTTCTTTTCTTGCTCTGCTGCTGGAATGAGCGCCTTCCTGTCTCCCACTCCCACGTGTGGTAGCCTTTTCTAGGCAGTGCTTCGTAAACCCATGGTAAGAATTTAATTCTACATACTATGCTATATACACACACAAATATTTGAAACAAAAGTTTTATAAAATATTTGCCCTTACTAAGTATGAAACTCTTGATATTTTCTAGTTTATTTCATTTTAAAAATATGGCTCATAAATTGGCCCCCACTAACAGGTCACAACTTAAGTTTGAAAACTCTGCTCCAATGTTTATATTTAGAGTAGAAATGCAAGGTTGTAAGGTTCATGCACCTTCAACTTCAAGCGGCTCTACCAATGTACTTATACCAGCAGTTTTCCCCATTCTCCACATTTGCCAAATCTTGGCACTATCAGACTTTTAAGTCATTTGGGTTTCCTTTTTAAACTGTCTCTTTATATTCTTTGCCAACTTTCCTAATGAACTGTCTTCTGACTGATTTAGTGCCCCCGTCCCATCCCCCCACCCCCCGTTTCCCTTCACAGCCAAAACTCTCCACAGGAACCTATGTTTATTTCCTCTTCCTTGCCTTTCTTTCACTCTTCAGCCCACTGAAATCCAGGTATGACACTTACCTTTTCAGTGACATGTTTTCCCCAAGGTCTCTAATGAGCCCTTAGTTTCTAAATCTGATGAACACTTTCCAGTCTTGGGCCATGGTCATGCAGCACAATTTCTAACTACACAGTCCTTGGGCTTCTGCAACACCATTCTCTTGGAGTTCCCTGTTCTCTTAGACTAACACCTCTCCTCTACTCCTGCTCATTGGCTCCCTCTCCACTGCCCACTTGGTCGTGCACCAGCCATCTGCTGAGGTCTCACCTTTGGTCAGCCTATCACCCGCTCTGCTATAATAAGAAACGATTCCATGACCACAGTCTTCCAGGGGTATCCCACATCCCTTAGGACTCAGACTTGCAAAGCCCTACTTAATGCTATGCAATGTGCCAAGCTCTGTCTCTTCCTTCTCATGTGAGAATCACTTCCAGGAAGGCTGCCCAAATTCCTGCATCCCTCTTGCATTCAATTGCCCCATAGACATCATTGAGTAGACTGATCACCTACTGAGCTGCTCATCTCCAGCACTTTGCACAGGGTTTACATACGCTCAATAGATGTTAGTGGAATGGATACACACACACCTCACTGAAAAATGTAAAAATCTGCAAAGCAATCATGCAACATTCTTGACAATCTGAATGACTGATGTGGCATGTCATGTTGCCTTGGGTGGTAAGCCCATGTTAAATATCTCTAGTATAGGGGCTGCTAAAACTATAAATAAGAACACTATAGTTGGGCAGCTTAATACCTTCCTAAATAAATCTCTTTTGCATCTGGGTTTGGAGAGCAAGGATGTGGGGAGAAAGTCCTTATACAGGTATGCTTTCAATTACTGTAGCTAAAACCCAGGTTACAGTCAAAATGGATAGTTACAATCCAGTATTGAGGATTTAATCCTCAATAGGCCATAGGTTAACAAAGAGCCCAGTAGTATGGAATTCAGTCTAACCTTCCACCGCTCTTTGGGGGAAACACACAGAATGTAGGTCTGAATAAGGTTCCATTTTTGTAAAGAAGTAAGTTTCATGATCTTCAGCAGAAGTAACAGCTACGCAAAAGCCGGAAGATTACCTGAAATGACCACTAGAGGGCAAGCCACCAATCAAGCTACAATAGCCCAGAGGTCCCAAAACTTTTTGGCACCAGGGACTGGTGCTTCCATGAGAATCTAATGCCTGATGGTCTGTGGTAGAGCTCAGATCTGAGGCGGTGATGCTAGCACTGGGGAGTGGCTGCAAATACAGAGGAAGCTTCACTTGCCCACCTGCCTGCCACTCCCCTCCTGCTGTGCAGCCTGGTTCCTAATAGGCCACAGACCACTACAAGTTGCTGCCCGGAGGCTGAGAACCCTTGCACTAGACTAAATTCTTCATACTCTTTAAGTCCAATTATAAGGATTTCTATCCTCTCCTTAGCCCACAGAAAAATGAAAAAATGCCATACTGTTTTCTGATCAGCAATGAGAGACAAGTTATTTTCTCTCTCCTTTAAGGCTTGGTCTCTTCTGTCCTCAGACAAGATAATCAGTAACAGGTAGTTCCATCACCTCAAACCCATCAAACGAAGCCTCGTAAAACTTTCAACTTACAGAACACACAGTTCTGTGTTTGTCTGACATAAAATTTATAATCAGGTATCTAATTTATGCTTTAAAACCTTTGAAATAGTGCCATGGAATAAATTAAAAAAAAAAAAAAAACAGGTTCCAATTCAGCTATCATTTGTTTGAGGAACCATGACATGCCAAGCACTGTGCTAAGCGCATTCACAGATGTTAAGTGTCAACCTCATGATAGCTCACAAAGTAGGTATTTGGTACAAGTGTTCACAGCTTCATGAACTCACTTATATGAACCAAGAACATGTGGCTTTGGCTTTGGGTCAAAGAATATTCTCCTCTGAAGCACATGATGGACAGTTGCCCTGTGCATAATCAAGAGCATCCAAGGATCCAGAGGAAGGGCCCAGCTACCCTGACACTACACTACTCCCAGCAGAAAAGCCCTGATGGCTCTCTGGGAAGGCAGAGACAAGAATGAAGAGTTCTCTATAGAAGGCCCCTTTGGCAACGACCCTAGGCCCAGAGTTCACAGACTCATGTCCCATGCCAAAGGCACCCCCTTCTCTGGTGCCTGCCCTCAGCCAGCCTCCCCTAGGGACCATTGCAGATCTTGGCATCTCCTTTGCTTCAAGAGGATTTGGGATTCTTTCCCAAAGCTTTATTGCTCCTTTCTGCTTTATTGTTCTGCTAAAGCATCAACTCTCAAGTTCCAGACAGTGACATGAACATCACCCCAGGGCACAACTACTTCCCTGTGCTCCATGGGAATCCTTGTTTTCTATCTATGTGAAAGGCTCTTTCAGAAAGGGTTAAGAGTGGCTGCAGAATGGCCTAGACCTCTGACCACTAAGATGCCACCTTGCAAACCCCACAGACGCCCATCCACATCAGGGTGTGGCCTGCCCACCAAACCTCTTCCTCTGCCAAAAGATATAGAATGTGAGAATCCAAGTGATTCAGCGATGCCCAGCAAACAGAGTTCACCTGGTGAGGAAGCACACAGCAGGACAGAAAGATTGGTCTCACTGCCAACTCATGGAAAGAAAGACAAATGCTTTCCAGTAGAGTAACTTCTGGGGATATAGACATGTGACCTTTTTCTACGTCTTGCTCCTTTAAAAGGACTGGAATAAGCACTCTGAGACAAGGAAGCTCCCTGCCCCATTAAGCAGAGTCTTAAAGAGGCACAGGGAGAAAGGGCCTCATAGTGAGACATGTGGTATACCCGCCAGGGCAGGGATGACTTTTCTGCAATGGCAAGAAACAAACCTAACTGTATCTCACTTTACCCAGAAACCACTTTCAACCTGTATCCATCCTGTGGCTCAACAAAACAAAGTCACAGCTTCTTAGGAATCCAGTTGTCACCCCACTGCAATTTAAAGGTTGTCCCTTAGGCAGCAAGCTCCTCATACTATGTAAAGCTCAGTGTCAGCCACAGACGGGCTAAGTGACTGACACACCATCCTGAGGAACCGGGAGGACCCTCCACCCAGGCTACTGCTGCCCGCCTCTCAGGACCTGCCTTGGTGTGGGCTCCTTCAGATCAACTTGATCTTCTTGAAAGAAAGGTCTTTACAACCAATTAAAGAACCACTGCTTCAAGCTTCAAGCTTCTCTCATCTAAATACATTTCTTCTCCAAGACAAGAAACTGTAGAGGCCCTTTTCTTCCCCTTTGGGTTCTTAGGATCTTAAACTCCATTTTCCCCTTGGGAGTATTGGCTTCTTCACAAATATCTCTCCTCTACTCTGAATTTGGCCAACCACTGCAGTGCCCCTAGATCCAAGGCAAAGCAGCTGCAAGGGAAGGAAGGCAGCCGTACCTTTCGGTTAGTGAAGTAGAGGTTTTCATGCATATGTACCCTGAATGTAGGGGGCTTCAGCTCACGCAGGCTGATGATGCCGTACTTGGAGCCTCCAACTCTGACATCGTTCACTGTGAAGAGCCGGTCACTGTTGGTATCTGCCTGGAGGGGGAAGTGGATTGATTATAGGTGACCTCCCAGGCCTGAGACCATCTGCCATCTCTCCCAGCTCCTGTGCTCTGTGCAGGTGAGAGCTCCTGACCATGAGGGAGCATGGAGGAGATGACCTAACTTGCCCCTATGTGGTATAGCCATCGCTGGGCACAGGTGTCTGATCTCACAATTCAGGAGCAGGGATGAGGATGGCAGTAAGCGGGTGTGGCCAGGAGGTCTGCACAGAACGCCACTTAGAACTGGGTTTGGAAGAGTCCTAATGTCCACCCAGAGAAATGTGGTGACAGAGCATGTGGCTGTCATGAAAGCCACACAGCAATGTGGATACCAGTTAAACTGTCAAAGGTAAAAGGAAGATACAAAATTGCATTCCCATTACACAGGCACCATGATTACAAAGAAAAAAAATTTGCACTAAAAAAAAAAATTTACAATGAAAATGCTGTGTTGGGTTGTGGGTTCTTTTTAAGATTATTTTTTCTTTTAGAAAATGTGGTTAATAATTATTTCAAAGCAAAAACTATATATGTGTTTTATATATATTTATAAATATATATACATACACATATACATATGGATTTGGATGCTAGTAAAACCGCACTCACTTTGCAAGTTTACTTGGCAAGAACAGTCACGTTCCTGAAGAATCATTACCAAAGACTAGAGTCAGATCTGAAAAACTAATCCCTGGGTAGCAAACCACCTTGCACAACTCTCTGGTCATACCAGCCAACCAGTAACTCTGGGTGCTGCAGAAGGTCTTCCATGGGCCAGCCCACAGCTTGTGTGAGGCCATGTGAGGACCAGGGGCTCAGTCCGTATTAAGCAGCACATGCACACTGACCTCCAACCCCACACCCCAGTTTATTGAAGAGCCCAGGGAAGGGCTCCTGAGGGGAACCCACAGCAAGAAAGCACTCAGGTCAAACTATCTCCAAACAGATATGAAGAGTAAAGCCATAGGAGAGAAGGTGAGTCCTGACCCCCAACTCCCTGTATGAGGAAGGGCTCTGCTGTCAGGGTCTCCTGGAGCAAGATGTAAGGGTTAATTCTGTAGCTTTAGCCCCTGGCCTGTCAGTGGATGAGGCCGAAGCTCTCTGTTTTGTGTGTGTCTCTCTCACCTTCCTTGGCTTTCCCTAGACCTCTAAGAAGGACAGGGCTTCCTAGGCAGGCCATGCTCTTCTACGGCCTCGAGTTCCCAATCTAGCTGAGTGGTCTGGTTTCTTCTATTTACAGTGGACCCTCTGCCAACATTACTCTGACCCCGGGACTCAAGCAGTTGGCCCTGGCTTCCAGCCTGGGTCTAACCGAGAGCAGAGAAGACATTCTGCTCCCTGCAAATGACGTGATGAAGGTGTGATGAATGAGTAGGCCCAGGGACACAGGCCTGCAGGACCCTGCCACTCAAGTCAGGGACAGCAAGCAAGGGAGTAACATGCTGTTACTACTGAGGACACTGGAGCTTCAGGTTTGGCCACCAAATCCTGCCCAGTATAAGGAGGATTAGAAGATCCGTCCACTGTGTACCCTTTTGATTGTGTACACAACACATCCAAGGGAAAGATACTTAGTGATAGCTCTCAGTCAATGTGTGGTGGGCCCTGGCTCTCATGTCAAATGACAGAGGTGTAGTAGGGATGATGATGGTCTCCATGGCCTGCCCTTCCAGCTTGGCACCTGCCAATAAGTAGCCAGCAGGTACCTGCTAAAACCATGAAACATAGAGGACACCACCTACTATCACGCAACTGGCATTTACACAGCCAGGCTTGATGGAAGCCAATGTTAAGCCATAAAGTGTCGGGGGATGGCAGTCATACCCCTGGCACTCATAGATAGCTCCCTCTCACTCACCAGTATGAGGTTAAATCGGTCGTTTGCCAAAGCGGATGGATCTGAACTGTGAATTTGGACCTTATTCCTCTGCATGCAGTTCACTCGAAGCTCATGGGCTAAACTGCAGAGGGGAAAGAGACGACAGGGAGGACATGGGTACCATACTAAAACATGAGGAAGGTTCAGGGTGGGGTTCTACCCTGTCCCACACCCTGGAGACCATCTCCCCCAGTCAGCCTTCTCCATGTTATTTCTCAGCAATGAAACTGAGCAAGATCCCCCCATAATTCGATTTTAGAACTCAGGAAAACTAAAGCAAAGAAACTGGCCTATTCACAGGATCAAAGAGTCAAAACTATAAGAATTTGTTTTTGGATCATCGAGTGCAACTCTTTCTCTTGAGACCAAGAAAAGGTACCTGAAAAATAAAACAACACACCGAAGGACAGATAGCTAATGGGAAGATTCCCTCTCCTCCCCTGGGCCCCCATACAGGAGTCTCCCCACTTGCTCCAGAGAGAAAATGATTATCTCAGGCTGGTTTCAGCAGCAGAAGGCAGGCTGTGAGCTGGGGTCCCTCAATCATACCTCCTCCTCACAGAGTACCTCTGTGGTTTCCTGACTGGATTCTTGGGCCATGGGAATAAAAATGAGGAAAAGAACATTCATGAAGGAAACAATGAGGCACTGACTTACCGGCAATAACTGGTGACATTGAGAAAACCCAGCTTGCTTTTTTGTATCAAGGAAGATGCATTAAATCCCATCCTGGCTATTTTCTAAATTAAAAAAAAAAGAAGAAGAAGAAGAAGAAGATAGTTTTAGTGAAATTTTATGTTATGGGATAATGGATAATGTTTTTAGTTCCACAGGATGCAATGAAGAAACGGGTACTAAGTTGGCAGAAATTACATGCATAACAATCTGACTGTCTCCTCTCCTTGGCAAGAGAAGAAGTATATCACAAGGAAGTATGTGTGAGCTATAAAGTCTGCACAGTGCCTCTGTCCAAGGCCCCCACCAATTTATACCTGAGGAGACGAAGCCACAAAACTAGTGCGTGCAGGAACAGCACTGGACACTCAGATCTGCATCGTGCTTTTTGTTCAACCTATGGGGACCCTGCAGCCGGGATTTTCCATTCTGTTGCTCCCATAACCATCAAAATGTCCTGGCATCTGATCTCCAGAAGGGATACAAGAAACCCTCATATCCATACCACATAGACCTGATTTTCTATTTAAAATGTACAGTTACTAAAACTGTATCATGCTGCTTTTTAAGATTCTTGCAGAGAAGGACAAAATGTTAGAATTACTGGTGAAACTTAGCAAATGGAAAAAGTGGGGCGTGAGAAGATTTCTTGCATATTCTTATTCTCGTCTTCATGTTCCTGTCAAGAAACACACCACATTCTCCAAAACGCACTGTGCTGAGTCTAAGAGGGGCATTTAATTGGCACCTGCTTTCAGCAGTGGATGGAGGCTGGCAGGAGTGCAGGGGCAGGAGGGCCCCCAGGAAAGTGGAGCCCACCTTTTTCTGCTTGTCCTCCTCCTCTAGCAGCTGCAGCCTCTTGTGTTCCATTTCCTTCTGCTGGATGCTCTCCTTCGTGAGGGGGTTGCAGTTGTTATGTCCCGGGAGCAAGCGGAAATAGCGATTCTTTTCAGGGTCAAAGTAATACCCTGGTAGATCTTTAGTCAAAAGAAATAAAATCCACCTTAAAACACTATGAACTGACCCACCTAGTAAGGAGTCCAGTGGCATGTCCACCACCTCTCAGAGCTGCCTGTCTTTTCTGAGGGGCAGAAGATGGGCTAGCATTGTTAGCCACCATCTGGAGCCCAGTTCCGTCCTAGGGGGAGCTGTTTGCCTCACTGTTCTTGACACATCCAGCTCCTCCCTTTAGTGTTTCAACTTGCTCCCAGAATTTCCTCTAAGCCAGAAAAGGGATGGTGACATGTGGAGTATACCCGCGTGCAAGTGAAGACACCAAGGACTGAGGAGGAAGGGCAGCCAGAACAGACATAATCAGATGATGATAAGGTAGGCCTCGGTTTCACCTTTCCCCACAGGCAGGGCCAGGGGGTGCCTATCCAGCAGACTTCCCTACCTGGCACAGAAGAACTTCCAGGTGAGCTGGATGAGGTCGATGGGGCCTCCTCGTCGCTGTGGCTTGAATTCTGCGGGCTTTGCTGTGCCCCTGTGTTGCACCTGTTGACACACAGTCATGGTAACCGGCAGGGAAGGGCCTGAGTCCCAGTCATTCTTTGTGGGGTCCTGATGTGGGACAGATCAGGCAGTTCCAAAGCCTTTACCCATGACCCTTTGACCTTTGATTACTTAGGGAGAACTAACCCCTCTTTTCTTTGAAGGCAGTTTACCTACTGCAAATATACCAAAGTTAGGGCAAGGTTTTGGTTTCTCATCGTTAAGAGAATGCGTGTCACAGTAATTCCCTTTTCTTATCTCCTCACTTAAGCATTTCATAAAAAAGAGAACAGAAATCTTTTCCAATAAGAATTTTTACCAGCTGGGCTCATTTATTAGTTCAACAGCAGTTATAAGGCTAAGGGAATTTCATTCTTTATTGAATTCAGCAGTATAAAAAGTTTAAATTTTACTTGGCTACCCAATTTTACAGATAGAGAAACAAGGGTTGGGGCATAGAGGTGATCTGCTCAGAAATACTGATGTAGAGCCATTGTTTAAACGCTCATTTTACAAAGCTACAAGTGGCTTCTGTGGCAAATATGGCTAAAGGATATAACGATAAAACGAAAGACCTAATTTTAGAATCCTGATAAAATCCTCTTTAAAATCAAGAACCTCCCTCTCCCCACACCCAAAGGAGTACAAACTGCAAAACTAGGTTGAAGGAATAAAAAGAAAAACTTCCTCTTTTGTCTATAAATATTATGCATGATTTCAGAGAAAATTTATTCTCCCTTTTTATGGCCCAGAGCTTCCTGTGGTAGCTCATCTGTGATCAGCAGTAGGAGAAAGGAAGGATTAAGTGTCATGACAAATGTCTCTGCTTCTGGTCCAAGGACTACTTACTAGTCCAAGGACTGCTGCTCCACCCTCCGCACGGAGCCCAGAAGCTGGCTGTCCAGCGTGTTTCCACATAACTCTGCCAAAGCTGAGTTGCGACTCTTCTTGCACAGATCACATCTTGCTGCATGTTGTACTCTTGTGGAAAGCCTGGGGCCCAAAATTATCCACAGTTCTTTCAAAACATACAAACACTGGACACTGTCCTGATCTTTCCACAATATTGGTCAAGTCTGGGACTCTGTTAGGAATGCAGACTCTCTCGTTGGGCCCCACCTCACTCTCTGCATTTTGACGAGGCCGCCAGTGACTCATGTGCATGTGAGGGTGCTGGACAATGCTAGAATGACACCCGAAAACAGCACTTGCCTCTCGTTAGAGCCGTGTTGTCTGAACCAAGAGTTTTGTCGCTGGTTCCTCCTCCCAGGCCTTCTTTTCCAGTTGGTTTTATGCATTTCTGCTCCTATAAGAGAAAAAAATTACATACAAATGTGTGTGCACTTTTCTATTTGCTTCTTGATAGCTGCTTCATGTTCAGAAGTAGGCAAAAGGCTGGCCCAGGCAGGGTTATTATCAAAGCAGCCATACCAAGCCTCACCTGTGAAGGGCTGCCTCCAGGGAGAGACAGATAAAATCCAGTGCGTCTGCAGCCACTTCTCTGGCTGCATGCAGTCTCTTACCTCACAGCTGACACCTGGCCTAACTACCTGCTAACCTCCCATTCCCTGGGTCACTGTGTGAGGTGTTGATGGACTCTCACAATTACTTTAAGACAGCAGTTTGAGCCTGGCATAGGAACTGTCTTGGGTTATTTTTTCCTTTCCTTATGAGATAACACTAGAACATATAATAATTTTTCTTTTGATCTAGCTTTATAAAGAATGTTTTAGCTTCCTCAAGTACACTAGCTATTAAAGTAAAAGATGTGCATGTGTTTTTTTTTTGACATAAGGAATGAGATTGAAGTGCTTCTTAATGACACTGATTTTCAATAACTATTTTGAGTAGCTTTTTCAAATCTTATCTTGTACAGCCTGAATCTATCACTTAATCATCAAAACATCACAAGTTTTAACATTGGGAATCACATTAGTTCTTAAAAAGACTGAACTATGGTCCATGGACCAGTTGCTGTGAGTTTCAGGCTTTCTCAATGCTTGGTGATTTTTTTTTTTCCCTCCACTCACTGGAGACACTAATGACATCTTACTCAATACATTTTTAGACCCCATTCAAATGTCACAACAAAATTAGAAAAAAATTCTAGGGCTGAATGCAACCAAAGAATAAATTAGAAATCTATTTGCCTTTATTTCCCAACTTCCACTTTTGGGTGTGGAATGCCTATTAGCATCAGATGAGCACTAGAGGTCTGGACCTACACTCCAGAATTGAGCATTTATTAAACACTTCCATGTCAACCTATAAGACAGTGAGCTGAGGCTATTTCAATACAAAGAAAAGGAAGAGCAATTTAGTGAGTATAGTACTTAACCAAACATTTCACAAATTCTGTAACAAATTCCTTGATTTGCAGGTGGGAACAGTAAAATGCTGCCGCCACTTTGGAAACAGTTTCACAATTCCTCAAAAGTTCAACACACAGTCACCACACAACCCAGCAAAACCCAGCAGAAAACATATGGCCATACAAAAAATCTGAACAGGAACATTCATAGCAGCGTTATTCGTATTTGTCTAAAAGTGGAAACAACCCGTATTTCTATCAGTTGATGAATAGATAAAAACATATGGCACATCCATACAGAAGAATGGTATTCAGCTATAAAAAGAATGAAGAGCTGATACATGCTACAATATGGATAAACTTTGAAAATATTACGCTAACTGAAAGAAGTTGGACACAAAATTGTGTGATTCAGTGTATATGAAATCTCCAGAAAAGGCAAATCCAGAGAGAGAAAGGGGGAGAGAGGCGGGGGAGAAGGAGAGGCACACAGATAGAGACACGTGTGTTTTCCAGGGGCTGGGACGAGAGGAAGCAGAGACAAGAGGAGTGACTAATTGGTACAGGGGGTCCTTTTCTTTTTAAGCTTTTTGAAAGTCTATTTTTCTGTATTAAAGAATTGTTTTTTTCCAAATGAGTTGATAAATGCTCTCATTAAATTATTTTATATTTATAGAAATAAGAGTGACTAATTATACCTTTTTATTAACTAAATGGCAGTTTGGTTAAATTTTTACGAAATTTTAAAAATGATTTGATGTTCTACATTTGTTTTTTAAGCAATATTCCACCAAATTACTAGCTTTCCAAAAGCTGTAGTACTATATACAATACTTTAGTATGATAGTTTTGTTTAAAACCAGAATCAGGTGAATGTAACTTTTATTTAACCCATTTCCCATTTAGAAAAAAAAAAAAGTGCAGCTCACTGCCAGTGATTAACATCACACATAGAAAGGCTATGTTTCTAGGATTTGACATTTTCAGCAATCGAAGGATTAAAAACAGAATGATGTCATCTGTTTCCAAAGACTATGTACACACTAGAGCAATGCAGAAGTAATAAATAAAGCGAGATATTTCATGGCAGACTTTGGGGGTGAGGTTAGGACTGTAATCCAAGAGTTATCTTAGGGTAAATGCTGTAGCCACAAGCACCGCCAGCGAGTAGTCTTGAGGCAAACAAAAGGGTTAAACTAAAATTGATGCTTCATGCATTTGTAAAACATATATATCGGTGTCATATTTCTTTTATTCTGTTTGGTTACACACTTGTTGAAAGGTAAATTTACAGATCAAGTGATGATACTTTGTTTCAGTAAAAGTTTAAAAATAAAAAACTTACCTTTTTACTTAAAGCTTCATGAAACAAGTTTAAATACAGAAGTCATTCTGTATTATAACAGATAAGATCCTTTTCTGTGGTCAACCTAAAAGAAGCTAAGTGAAATTGGTAGATCTTTTAGTTTTGTTATTTACTTCCTCTACTAACTACTTCTGTCACACACCCAGCCAGGTGCAGCACATTATTATGAAGTACCTTAAAATCCAAGAGTGGGTGGTGGTGGTCATATATTACTAAGAAGGAGGTTGAAAGGCTGGGTGTGAAATATTTTTAAAATCTTCATTTTGGGTCAGCATAAATGTCCTTTAATTTTCTTCTCTATTTTAAAGAGCATTTTATTTTGAGGTTTAACACAGCAAGCCAGTACAGTATAGTAATCCTGGATTCTGAGTCATTTCAAGATGAAAATGGAAACAAGTAAACTGAGAAAAATTAATTTTTTTCTCAACATCAAACTCTTCATCTCCTGCTTGTTGATCTTTTCTTAGTCGATAAGTGGACACTTGGCCTGGTCCAAATACACTCTTAGCTGACAACACTCTCTGAACAGGAAACTCTGAATTTGCTCTCACACCTAAATGAGATTGATATTGTTGGACACCAAGAGTTCAGAAAACATCTAAATCTTTTTCCTGGTCCATCAATCTTTTATATATTTTGGTAGGCAGCAGAGTATACCTCTGAAGCTTTGCTGTGAATAGCATTTCAATAATGATAAATTCTGAAAATATAGTCTTTATGACCTTTATTTTATGCTTTTCAAAATTGCCAACAGTTTCTTCCGGATGAGAATTGTTTGGGTAGCACCCACTGTAGCTCTCAGTAACTGAATCCAGTCAGTCAAATAACATGTTTGTCAATTTGCTGCTTGTCCTTCCTAATGCAAGCAGCTGCTTAGCTTCTCCACTCTTTGCTATTAATGTTGCTTTGAGGTCACCCCATTTCACTTTTATAATGGTTCCAAGAGCTTTCTAAGGTTTAACTCCTTCAGCAGCAAATCTTTCAACCTCCACTTGTAGATAATCATGAAGTTTGGAACTCTTGAACATTTTTTTGCTTCAAATCTGGGGTCTCTGTAGAGACCTAATCCTGGATCTCATTCACCAGGAGATTGGTTTTGCCTCACAGTCTGACAATTTTCCGCAAAGGGGAGGCTAAGATTTGGCTCTGATATCCAAAATGCTTTTATTTTGAGTGTCCTCCAGTTTCTCAGGTAACCTGCCCTTCCCCTGCCCCAAGACACTATTCCTGACCTGGCCGCAGTCAGGAGGGTGTAGACCAAGAAAAGGCCTAGAGGCTTGTAGGGTGGGGGCTGCTTGCACTGGGCTACGGAGTTGAGGCAGCCTCCCTCCTGCCTTCAGAGCACAGGAGAGCATGGGAGTGTAGGTGGTAGCCTCCAAGCCTCAGGCTCTCCCTGGTCCCTTTAATTTATTTAGCCTAGGGAGGTAGTCCCAGAACTTCCTCAAGGGTTGAAATTCAGTGTGGGCAGAGGCTCCACTTGCCTCACCCAGTCCCTTAGGATGGGTGGCTAGGGCAGCTGGTCCTCAACATCCTGCCTAGTGCAGGGGCTTGTTCTGGTGGCCAACAAGGCACCGCTCCAAGACAACCTGAGCTGCATTGGGGCCATGAGGTTTCTATTTGGGGTGATGAAAATGTTCTGAAGTATGAGATACCACCGAATTGTACACAGTAAGATGATGAATTCTATCTCAAAAACAAAAACCATTTACTACAGCAATACTATAATATTTAAAGTGAGAAATATCTTAAATATCCAACAATAGGAAGATTATTAAGATTATAGAGACTACTGGACTGTACAGTGGAATATGCTGATGCCACTGTAAAGCAGAATACGAAATGGCCTCTACGAGGAGCTCGCCATGCCCACCATGAATTGGTATTTTTTAACTCTACAAATGAGGAAACAGGCTTAGATGGCTAAGCATCCTGTCCAGAAAGACACACAAGTGCCACGTCCTCTTTCTACCCTACTGTGTGACAAGGTCCAGAGATGGGGATGGGAGCTTCAAGGAATGCTTCGTCAAGAATGAGGATGTGGCATGTATTTAGGGATAATTGGTTTCTTAGGAACAATCCTATTAATAGGGGGAATTTGGGTAGCACAAATTCTAGTAAGTGTAGACACTGTACAAGTGGATTTCAAAATTGGCTCTGAGGAAAACATGGTAAATTCCCCACGTATAGGATCAGCTCCAGTCACTCTGACTATTCAGAATGCATAAAGCCTTTATTTGAACAATTATTAAGGGAAATTCCTTTTGATGCGCCTCTTAAAGATGCTATGAATAATTACAACAGGCTGAATTATTAGAACCAACTTATAGTCCTATTCCCACACAGTTAGTAGAAAAATTAGTAAAAGAAATGCACTCATAAGCCTGTGCCTACTATGGAAGGGCCTCCTTTTGTGGCCTACTGGATAAATAAAAAACTAGTAGTTTAAGATCCTGGTTAGGTCAGGATCTCCTTGGTGCTTAAAAACAAAGGAACGAAAACTTAGCTTACAAAAGCAGCTTTGTAAAACTGATTTTTAAAATGTTTTCCTCAATACTGCACCAAGGAAAGTGTCAAACAACTATGAGAAAGTTTCAGCTTAAACTTTAGACAATAGCATAAATAAAGTAGCAATTGAAAGATTTATTCAGGCAAAAAGAACAATGTCTGCCCACGAACCAATATTTGCTGTTATGAATACCTCTATCTATCACCTTTGCTTAAGTCAAACTGTATCTTACGTAATGGATATAAGAATTAAAAGTTTAGATTGTTCCATCAGGTAGTTCTGTTCCAATAATTGAGAAAAAAGAATGTACTAATTAATCATGAATAATAATATACTCTATAAGATTTTCTGCTTCGCTTAACCACAGAAATTTAACTCTCTGCTATCTTAACCACAAAGTATAATCAAATGCCAAAATAGAAAGTATAAAAGTATAAAAGTTGTACTCAAATCACAATAAAATGGAACAGTGTCACACAGCCTCTGAGTTGTGCAGTCGACTGTCTCCCACGCCGACGCCTTGCACACCTTCGGGGCCCCCTGGATCCTGTCTGGCTGGACCGCGGCACATAAGTGGTGGTTAGGAGATTCCACTTATGCAGCTCTGGCCCCTGGGCTTGCTGACCCACACAGGACAACCCTCAACTACAATTTCCACTCTTATTTAAAACTAGAGTTTGGGGCTTTTGAATTTTGTTTGTTTCCTTAAGGAAGTTGTTGCATCAGTTTTCTTTCTCCCTTGCTGTTTGATTCACAAAGTCCGCAGACCACTCCATTCCCATTAAGGGGAAGAGGGTACCATGGTTTCAGAAGCAAAGTGGGCAGACGATGAGACTTCCCAGAGACGCCACTACTGGTATGGAAAATGTGGCTAACACAACTCGGTGTGGAAATTAACTTGGAAAGTGGGGGTTCAACTCAAGGACCCACCACTTACTAGTTCGTGCGTTACCTTGGGCAAGTGACAATCTCACTGGGCCTCTCACAGCGTCTGACAAAGGTACTATCTCCTACTTATCTCACAGAGCTAGTGCTGCGAAAACTTAATGCTTGTAAAGCAACAGCACAGCGGCTAGCACTCAGTAAGCACTCAACCTGTGTTAGTTGTTATGCTGGCCTGTATGAAAAAATCAATCACAACCTGAACTTTCTGGTAAATCGCCGCCATAGGCCCGCAATCCAGCCACTGGCAGGTGTTGGCAGGTGTTGAGTGGTACCTTCCGCATCAGGGTTTAGAAAAAATAAAAACGCTCCTTCAGGTCAGACACTAAGCGGCAACACTCAGTTTCCCTCCCCCAGTGTCTGCGGCTGCAGAACCGACCCGACAGGACGAACTGGACTCTACGCGCCTACGAACCGGGTACACGAGCAGCTCGCCGGCCCAGCCCCCCACCCACGCCACGATCAGGCCGGCGACACACGTGCTCGGCCCCTCCCCGCCCCTTCCTCCCACGCCCCTGTCCCACCCCAAGCTCCGTAGGAGAAGAAGCAGCAGCCCCTGGGGTGACGCCAATAGTAACACCAGCTGGCACAAACTTACTCTATTAGAGGGTCCTCTCCGGCTCTCCCTCGGGCCCAGGCTCCGCAGAAGCAATGGTGAAGCGTGGAAGGACCCGGAAAGACCCCGATAGAGCGTCCGCCAGTTAGCTGCGTCCTTTTTGTGTTGTCTCAACGGATAGGGCCATGGCGGCCGCCCCTTCCTTCTCATTGGACGCGGCTTCTGACCGTAAGCGTCAATAGGGTGGAACTTACGGAGAGGGCAGGGGTTTGGAGTTTCGGCTCCGCCCAGGCCTGGCTTTAAGGCCGCGTGTCCGCAGGCGTGTTTGGGCCGGACGCATTTGGGGGCGGGGCCTGGAGCTCTAGGGGCGGGGTAGGGGCAAGGGCAGGGGAGGGGCCGGAGGCCGTGTTCCGACCTCAGAAGCTCCCAGGCGCACTCCTCCCAAGCAGTGGCTACCCTATACAGCACTGGCTACCTTCTCAATCTGCAGCCGACTGATCCAACCTGTAGAAGTTCTTTCCCCGCTCTGGGCTACTGTCTTCAAAACTGAGACTTGGGGAGGAGGAAAGAGTGTGCTATGGAAAGGGCAAAGATGGCTCTGAGATGAGGGAGAAAAAAAGAAACAGATGAACAGATGGTGATGTCTTCGACAGTGACAGTGACGTCAGGTAGCTGAGGCTGCTGACCCTAGGACTGCGTGGCTCCAAGGTGCAGAGCAGCTTGCCCAGAATTGCAGTCAGTAGGCCTTGCTTATAGATCTAGTTCTGTTTCCTGTGTGACCTAGGAAGAGTCATTTCCCTTTCTGTGACTTGATTTCTTACGTTGAAGTTAATCTAGCTTTCTGGTGGTTTTTTTTTTTTCCCCAGCGCACAGTCAGTTCATACAACCAATATTTCCAGAATATTCTCCATGTGCTATGCCTGTTTTTAGGTTTTGCTGACAGCCATCAGATCTAAAAAGGGAATGGAAACCTGTGATGGGCACTTGACCAGAAGTAACAATTTTGTGAAGAGAGCTGAGTTCAAATAGGCCAGGGTTGGTTTTTGCCTCAAACAGGTCTGGTGAGTGTGAAAATAGATTGTGGGGTTTATCAACTGTACATGTAGCATTTTAATCAATAACAAAAAAGGTACGATTTCCACTCTTCAGGAATTTACAAACAAATGCAAGGTGTAGAGTGGGGGAGGTGATGCTGGAAATGAGAGAAGTAAGTATAGTCAGAATAAAGGACAGCTTTATGAAGCTTGAGCAACCTGAAGGGGAAGGCAGACAGAAATCCTAAGCTGAACAAACAACCCTATTGGAAGCCTGTTCAAGAAATAATGAGGCTTTTTTTTTTTTTTTTTTTTTGGTTGGATGGGATAAGAGTCTTGGCAGCAAAACCAGCAAGGTAGGTTGGGTCAAATGTTAGAGAAAGGAGCAGGCAGAGGGAGCCTCTGAAGGTTTGAGAGTTGGGGACTAACGTTTAGTGTTAGAGAAATCACTGGGGCAGCACTCTAGACAAGGTTGGAGAGGAAATATTGTAGAAGTCAGCTAGGAGACTCATCAGGAGCTTATTGCAGCAACAGTCCCTGTGGAAAGTGATCAAGCCTGAACCAGAGTGGTGGCAGCTGGTATGGGAAGGGATGGGAGACACAGTGAAGGGAGAATCTGCAAGATTTGAACTCTGTGGGAAGAGTCAAACTGGATTCTAAACTGAAGATCCAAGGTTGTTGGAGAAAGTCAGGAGTTGGCTGGGGGCTTGCTGAGTGAATGAACAGTAAACAGCCAACCAGGGCCTTATTGAATATCCATTGAAAGAACAGTGGAGTAGGCACCGGATATGCTTTGGGGACCTACAATAGGCACATCGAGAGAAAAAGAACATTTGCAAATCAATGCACAAAGGAAGCTGGATCTTAGGCAAATCTTTTTGGCATCTCTGAACCTCAGTTTCCTCATAGGTAAAATGAAGATAATGATAAGATTATCTGAGGAGTAAATGTAATGACTAAAGCACCTCACTGCTTGGTCTATACTCCTATCAATTAAGTACCCTCTCTTACGAGGATGGCTTAATATCTAAATGATGTATATTATCAGCAAACGTTAAAATAACTCCTTTTTTTCCATTCCACTTTTTTAATTGGAAGGCAAGGCAAATAAAAGTTTTTCTTTGAAATGACGTCTAAAATCAGTCAACATTACATTTGACTACATAAAAAAATAAGCAATACTTTTATAGTTCTTGTCATGTGCCTCATATTTTTAAAAGTTTTTTCCATATATTTATTCTTTTAATTACAACCCTGTGAGGTAGGTACTATTACTATCAGTACTTCACTGATAAATCGAGTCATGGGGAAGTTAAGTAACTTGTTCAAGGTCACAAGGCTGATGAGTGGCAGAACCAGGATTCAAACCCAGGCAGTCTACTTTGAGAGTTTGTGCTCTCAAGGCAAAAACTATCATAAATGAAAGTCGAAAGGCATACTCTAATTTGGTAAAAAAATATATTATTCATCACAGAAGAGGGCTAATTTTCCTAATACATAAAGTGCTCCTTCAATAGAAACAGGAGCAGTGGCTATACCAACTGTACAGAAAAGGAAGTAAACATGAAAGGATGCTTGACCTCAGTCACTCAAAGAAAAATGTAGTTTAAAACTCCTCTGACTTATCCTTTTTCATAACTGGTTTGGCAAAATCCAGAAACTTGTTAATACTCAGGCTCTCATACAATCTCTAAGGGAGACAATTTGGCAATATATCAAAATTTATCAAAAATATATGTACCTTTGACCTAGCAATTATACTGCTAGAAATTCATCCTAAAAATATATTTGCTTATATGCAAAATGACTTATGTGCATGGAACATTGAATAATAGTGAAAATACGGAAGCCATCTTAATGTCCATTAGTTGGAGACTACTTCAAAAAATGATAGTACATTTGTTCAAAAGAATACCATGCACTAAAAAAAAAAAAAGAGTGAGGCGGCTTTTTATATACTGTTGTAAAATTACCTCCAAAATAGATTCTTGGTGAAAAAAATCAAGGTGAAGAACAATATGTAAAATATTATATAGGGTGAAAAATGTGTGTGTGTGCACACAGGGACATGAATGCTCAGGTTTAACTTTCTGATACATAAAAATCTGATAATATTGGTTACTTCTAGGGAGGGGACCTGTGTGCTTAGGAGACAGGGATTAGGGAGATTTTCACCGTACACTTCATTGTACTTTTTGCATTTTGACTATGTGCATATATTACCTATTAAAATATAAAATTTAAATATTAATTAAAACAAATTTACATGCTATGGACAGCAACCAACTGCAGAGTTTGTCTACTTTAAGAGTTGACTTTGTAAATGTGTTGCTAAAGGAACTAGGATGCCTGTCAAATCTTATCATAGAGACAATTATCCAAAATATAATCAATGTAAGAGAAACATAATCAAATTAGCATGTCCATTATAAGATAACAGTCTACACAGAGCTCAGAGAAGGGATCCTTTTAATCAGGATTTGTCAATGTTTATTCAGTAATATCCAAGGAATGCGTATATCTTGTTCACTGGAAATCTAGAGGCAGAAAATTCTCCAGTCCCTTCTTTAACATGAATTAATTATTCTGCACAACTCTCCAAAACCCTTTGTATAATTACATGTTGATCACACTGCTGATGGCTGATTCTACTACCCAGTGACCATGGTTGTGGAAGGAAGAGGTCCCTGGGTAAGGGGCAAGAATATTCTAGATGCCGGGAAGTTCTATATCCCAGTAATAATGAACTTACACAGTATTGGTATTCTATGTCCTGCGTTATACTGATATAATCAATTGTTGGAACCCACAAACTGAAGGACAAGACTTGTGATACCTCTAAATTATTATTCTTAGCTAGTTAGCAGCTGACCAATTGAACAATTAATAATACATGCTTGACATAGAAAACTTAAGAAATGGAAAAGCACAAAGTAAAATAACAGCTACCCAAATTATCTCTGTTAAATTCGTTCCTCTGAAAAACCGCTTTTAATATCCGGATGTCTATTTCTAAGCAGGTGTTTGTTGTAGTTATTTATATAGTCTATTAATTCATTCAGCAAATATTTACTGAGCACTCAGAATACTATTCTTGTTCTAGGTGCTTGGGATTTTGTTGTATTTTTAAAACAATAATAAAACATTTTTTTGAAACAATCACAAACTAAGAGAAAATTCCAAATACAGTACAGAGAACTTTCACATTGGATTACTTTTAGTTTATATTTTCCATAAACAAGGGCATTCTTCTACATTTCCACAATATAACTATCAAAATCAGGAAATCAACACTGATACACTATTGCCAATTAATTCTCAGCCCCACTCGAGTGTTACCCTTTGTCTCAGAAGTTTCTTTATGGCAAAGGATCCAGTTCCAAATCACAGGTTGTATTTAGTTATGTCTCTTGAGTCTCCTTCAGTCTAGAACAGTTCCTCAGTCTTCCTTTAATTTTCATGACCTTGACACTTGAAGATTACAAGCCAGTTAATTTGTAGAATGTCACTCAATTTGGACCCTCAGTTTAGGTCTGTTTGATATTTTCCCATGATACGATTTAGACTGCATCTTCAACAGATCAGAGAAGTGACAATGCATTCTTCTCATTGAAGTCTATCAGGTAGGACATAATCTTGATTTGTCCCATTATGGGTGATGTTAACTTTCACTTCTTGATTAAGGTGACATTGGCCAGGCTTCTCCAATGTAAAGTTACTCTTTTTCTTTTTTTATTAAAATACATATTTTTTTATTTTGAAATAATTATAGGCTCACTGGAAGTTACAAAATTAGTAGAGAAGTCCCTGCACACTTCTCTGAGCTTCCCATCTTACATAACCATAGTTGGATATTTTTCTTTTTCTTTTTTCTTTTTTTGTAATTTGGTTAGTATTTGTGAGTCTATGTAAATATCCCATTGTGTATCAAACATTCAATGAATGAATGAATGGACTCTTGGGTTCCTCTATTATTATGTGGGTTAAATCCATTCCTCTTATTTCTTTTGCTAGTCAAATAGTCTCAGTTTGGCTAGTAGAAGTCTCTTCACATTGATTTCTGGGTCCTTCTGATATGTCCTCATCATTCTTGATCATTTCCTTACTTTCTGAAAAAAGATGTTCCAAGTATATCTTGTACTTTCCCTGTCCCAGGCCTCGAAGGAGTCATTTTGCTAAGGAATTCTTGTTTCATTTAGTGGAGATTGGTATTTAAAAACCAAAATACGAGGCTAAGTTGTACTCATTGCTATTAGGGTGTCCCTGTTCTAGGGTCCAATCAGTGGTCATGGTTGGAATATAAACCCACATACTCTCACACACAACATACACATGTAAACACGTATACACATTTACAGCTATATTTACTTGTACATCTATTATATAATATCTGTCTATCTATCTATCTATCTATCTATCTATCTATCTATCTATCTATCTATCTAATCTCCCTATTTAAATGTCTTGAAAACCATTAGTTCACACCAATACCTCCAGTTGTAATTGATCATCACAGGGCTCATCCAACTTTTCTCCCTTTCCAGATTTGTGTCTCCCTTCTCCAACAGTAAAATTCCCATTTTCTTTAATTTACTTACTTATTTGATCAATCCCTCTGGATGTAGCCATAATACAGGAGTCTCTACTACCACCCCGTCCTCAGTGCAGATGCCCTGTGCTGGGCCGTACTCTCCACCCCCACCAAAGAGGATGTCTTTCTCACTCCTCTTGGGCTGCAGCACTCCATGTGGGATATAGTTTTGGACAGACAAAATTCTTGTTTTCAAGGAACTTATATGCTAATGGTGGGGGAGGAACAAAGAAATAAAAATGAAACATCAGATAATGATAAGTACAATGAAAAAATATAACTAGATAATGTGATAAGAAGTGACTGGGGTGCTACTGTAGGTTGAAGGTATGTTGCCCCCCCCCCCATTCTCCTTTGCTCTGTTCTGTGCATATCAATGCATAACACTGGCTCTTCTGCTGCCTGCCTTCTGATTGAGTTCAAACAGTAGGAGATAGGTGGGTGGGAGGAAAGAGAGATCCCTGCCTGCTTTGGGATGTATATTTTGGTAGTGGCCCCTCCTGCAGGTCCAGTTCTCAACAGGCTCCAGAAATTCCATTTCCTCCTCCTTCCCCTTCAAGCCCCAGGTGGTAATAGCTTCCCACTGTTGCTAACGCATTGGTGCCCCAACGGTCTTGTTTCCCTTTACCCAGCTTATACTTATGTTAATAATTCCTTCATTAAATTCTCTTGAACCACCCAAGTTGCATTCTATTCCAGGAAAAGGCTCTTTGAGGAAATTACTCTTTTTGTTTAAACAATTATTGTGAACCATTATTTTCAAGTTCATACATGGTCTTATACGATGTGATTTTTCAAAAACTAAATCCGATCAGTTAAAAAAGGAAAATGTTACCTAGCCTTGTCTTTATGGAATTGAATGTAGAATAGATTTCCTTCTTGTCTTGCCACTGACCTAAGGGCCAATTAGTGTGTGCTGTGCTTTAAAGGGGTTATTATGTACCCTGTTGTGACTCGACCCCCAGAATACAGATTATCCTAGTAATGCCATTTTTGGTTTCTGTATGATACAGAACTGTATTTTCTTCATCAGGCTTCATCCTCGGCTGTGCATTTCTCTACTCCCCACCCTAAGGAAGGGTCTTAGCCATTAGGAGCCCTTGCACACACCAGCCATTGCAGGATCTTGTTTTGTCCACCTTCTTTTACTACCTTGTCTACTTGGTGCCAGCACTGTGCTTCCATTTAGAAGAGTCTTCAAAGAATTTTTAAAACTCCCCCCCCCACCCCCCGCCAGCCTCTGCTTAGCATTTGCAAGCCTGGGGGATCTCCCAGGAATGGTGTAGATTAGAGATTGAGAAGGAGCTTACAGGAAGAGTACCTTGCTGTAGCTTCTGCTAGCATCAGTTATTTCCCCAGGAAGATAGAAGAACATTAAAAGGATGTACATTGTTTCCCATGACTGGCTTTATCAGTGTCAACAGCTTTATAGACATAAGAAGCTATAGATGAAGAGAAGAGAAAAATATCCTGCAGAATAATAGGAGGAAAAAAAATTGAGACATATAATTGTTCCAAATCTTACTCTCTCCCTGGTTTCTTCTGCATTTGAGTATCTGTTTAATACTGATAGGAGGATTGCCTTTAGGGGAAGGTGTGAGAAAATGATATAAATGGAGTCACTTCAAAATGGAGTCTGAGCTGCCATCCCAGAGGAACCGCCTTGTATATCTTACTCCTTAAACCTTTGGAATGTTTGAACTGGGCAAAATAACCTTTGGACTGGACTTAAAGCAGCATTGTATTCCAAACAACTGTTTGCAAAGCTAATGGGAAAGCAGACATTCCGACTGAAGATTAAAGACGTTCTTTAGAATTAGTACCACCGCACTAGCTAAAGAATAACTTCACTTATTTGCACCTATAGTAATTCCTCCCTTGACTTATTAACACCAATAAAAATTCCTTCCTTCTCTTCACTTAAAAGGCGAAAGATTTATACTATTCAAAGAACAACCAGAGTATGTTCTGTCCCTTCATGTAATTATTCCCCTTTTCTTTCTCATAAAAACCCATTGCCTTCACCCATTAATTGGAACACTCTTGAGTTTTCTGCCCAAATCAGTGCTTTTTAAATAGCTATTCTTTTGAATCTCAAATGAATGCTTGGTGTCTCTCACTTTGGCCTTTTTGTTTTAGGTAAGGAAAGCGGGTGGGGAAGATTTCGGCTTCAGTTTAGCCTTGGGAAACCGTAGTAGGACTTGATGAAGCAGAAATGAATTTCTCAAGAAACGTGTGTGTGTGCCCATGCGTGCGCCTGGGGAGGCTTTAAAAAAAAAAATCTGATAAGCATGTTGTTCCTGACCCCAGGAGAAGACACAGAGACGGACTAAGCTCTTCTGTTGTGTTTTCCGGGATCGCATATGTAGAAAATCAGATAAATCAAGAATGCTAATGTAAGGTGCCTCTTTAACCCCAAATTATGGCCCTTCCCCATCTCTCAGATAAACCAGCACTGAAAGCTATACACTTTCATGAAATTAATTTCTTCCCTGTCCTGTCCCAAATTTGATGTCCTAGTTCTCTGTTATGCATTAAAAGAGGTAATTTGAAGTCCTGTGATCCCACCTTTCCAGATTAGAAAAGTATTACACTATGGGTAAATGAGAACATATTTGAAAGTGTTTTGTATATTAGATGGAAGACAGTTCATAAATAATGTTACTTATTATTTTTAACCATCACCTGAAATACAGCCTAGAGGTTAAGACACCCACTGGCCTGGGTTCAAATTCCTGTTCCTTCACAATTTAGCTGTGGGACCTTGGGCATGTTACTTGACGTCCCTGAGCCTCAGTTTCCCCAACTATAAAGTGAGGATATTAAGGACACCGGCCTCAGTGGGAGAGTTAAATGCACTCGGATCATGCAAAGCGCTTAGAAACATTGCCTGACCCACAGTGAGCCCTTGAGAACTCAGTGCAACTGAACCCAAAAAATTGCATTGTAATCTTCCACAGAGCAAAAATCCAGCATCTTAGCTGGATCCTCTTGAGAGAACAGGTGAGATAAAACAGAATTGTAGGCGAGGTGTCCCAGGCATCTGTCTTCCCATTCTGAGGCATGAGTATGAATTCCTACCTCTCCACTGAAGAGGCAGCTTCTTGGGAAAGGCTAACTGTCAGCCATGGTGGGTTTCTGCTTCAGAAGCTTTAACCACTCCATCTTACAGTGGAGGGTTCAGCAAAATAAGCCTCTTTCTATAAATGGCTTCCTCTTAGCCCACCTCTGTGGACAATGTCTAATGGTGGGGTTGGCTCATTTTCTGGAGCCAAATTAACATTCACTTCCACTGGCACCATGGTGATAGTGTCACTGCTAACGAGCCGCGGGGTTGCCCGTTGCTGCAGGAGCCATTAGGGAAGCCCCCGGTAGAGTTCTGTTTATTGCCAGGGGAGGTGTCAGAGACAGAAAAAGCACAGCTGGCTCTTCTGGCCCCCACCAGCTCATATAGTGCGGGCAGCTAGAGCAATCATTTAAACTTTTAAAGTCGGGGCATAAATTCCAAGAGGAATGAAAGTGGGTGAGATAAAGAATTGAGATCTATGATTTAGAGTTGTTTTTCAGGTTTCTGAAATTTTGAATGAGTTAAGGTAATATGGTAGGGCAACTGAGAGCACACTTCTTAAGGCGTTAGCAATTTGAGCAATGCCCTATTAAAAAACAAGCTCTGAGTTGGTTTGCTTGTCAGAGATTTCACTTGCTGGTAGAAGCCTACTCTATCAGATGCTCAGTAAATATACATTGTAGGTGCTGCAGGTTGGCTGAGCCATAGGGGAGATCTTCAGAATGAATAAGGTCCACTGTAGTGCAATATGCGCAGAATATATGTTGTGACAAAATCCCTTAACTAAACCAGCCTTTACAAATACACTGAGATTATACACGACCAGTTGGATGGCAGAGAATATGAACTTACATGAACATGAGATTGCTACAGAAATGGGCACCTTTCAGAAGTCACTTAAGGAAGGCTGGCCCAACCATCACAAAGTGTTTGTAGGTGCTGGTTTTAGATGAGGATGTTTTGGCAAAGCACCAGAAACCCAGTCAGGCTGGCATAAGTCAAAGTAAAATTTAGTGGGAGGATTTTAGTTTATGTTCGGGTATCTAGGAGGTGGTGACACTGGAATTGGGAATCGATGTCAAGCACCCAGGTCATTTTGCCTCTGCCTCATGAGAGCTACGTGAATTGTCACCTCTGCTACTCTCTGCATATCTGCTCGTTACCTTTTACACAGTTCTCTACAACCTCGTGCCCACTCTGATGAGCAGTAAAATAAAATCTAAAGGGTCTAGTTATGTTTTAGAAACGAGTAGATATAACTAGGAAAAGAGGCCTCTGCCAAGAAAAAAAAATGGTAGAACCCAGAGTTCAAGGAAAATGAAGAAAGATTTAGATCTCCTTGACTGTAATTGGCATCACCGGGGCATATAGCCAGGTCCCCTGACTATAATAACATGACAGTGGAGGGAACCAGGACTGTCAGACCACCCTGACTATGATGACAGGCAGGAACCTGGGGGGAGGAAGAGGAAGCAGAAGGAGCACAGGCTTGGCCTTCATATTGCATAGATACTGAAACCAGGCCTGTGTGCTCGAGGACTTAATGATTTCTGCGGGACTGCCCTGAAGACTCAGGACTAAGCAATATGGGTAATAAATTGGACAGATCTTTACAGCCTCACCTGTTCTTCTAGTTGACATTGCTTCCTAGAGAAAGCTGGCCTGAACAAAGTAAAACAAACAAACAAAATACTCTGTAAGAATGAAGCTGAGATTCAGCCCCAAAGTCATTAGGTAAGGCTAGGCAAGGTAGACATCCACGTAATGAGGGTGTCAGGAGCCTGGCACCAGGTGTCAGAACCTGAGGGGGCAAGGAGGGCACAGGCACAGCGGAATAGGTGCAACAGGGGCCATGGTGGTCCAGTGTAGAGTGTCAGAGGCAGAGTAGAGTCGGGGTGGCGTATATGGGGTGAGGAGATGTTAGTGATGTTAGTAGCAGCAAGGTCAGCCCATGTGGGGTACTGGAGCATAGTGGGGTGAGCAGTGTATGTACTCAGTTGAGGGATAGGCTGGGAGGATGTGTAGGACAGTGATAGTTAGGCACTGGGGTGAGGGTGGAGGGGAGGGGGAGGAGGGTAGCAGTTGATCTGTATTAGTCTGCTTGAACTGCCATAACAAAATACAACAGACTGGGTAGCTTTAAACAACAGAAATTTATTTTCTCACAGTTTTGGAGGCTGGAAGACAAAAAACAAGGTGTAGAAATCATTGAGTTCATACTGATATAACTAACTAAATAAAGAGAAAGGGTTTTCTTATAGTAGAATGTCAACAATTAAATAGAGAGGGATGATAGGGTTAGAAAAATCCTATGATTTGGCAGCCAGTATAGTAATAATTAATTCAGTAAAGAAACATTAATGAATGCTGAAACTAGAGGGCAAATGTTTGATGAGGTAAGGATATACACATAATTTCAAAATATCTCCTAAAAGCAAATTACAAAGAGGGAAAGAGTAATTATACAGTAGAGAAACATGGCAGTTATCACCTTAATCAGGTGACTAATGTTAATATGACCAGTAATGACCCAAATCTAGATTGGGTACCATCTGATCGGTTGCAGTGAGAACAACACAGCATCATTTTTGTAGTATTCCTGCTAAAAACACATAACCTGAATCTTGTATACATTTGGCTTGAGAGGCTTGACGGGAAAAAGAGAAATTAAAACAAACAAACCAGGAATGAGAAGGAATACATAACCATATTACAAAACAGAAAAATGTTAAAAGAATTTTGAGAAACTGCAACATACAACTCTATGACAGCAAATTTGAAATTCTAGAGAAGACAAATTAGTTCCTGTCAAAATACAAACTTTCGAATTTGAACCAAGGAGAAATAAAACACCAGAAGAGATTACTTACCATAGAAGAAATCGGAAAATGATTTGAAATCTATCATTAAAGAAGAGGGCCAGATAGATTTCAAGAGGAATTTTATCTAACCTTTAAAGAATAAATGATTCCAAAGTTATTTAAAATATTCCGAGCTATGGGAAAAAAAAATCTAAATCTTTCCATTTGTTTTTACAAGGCCAGCATAATTAAAAAACCCAAACCTGATAAAGGTAGTACAAAAATAAAGAATTATAGACCAATCTCACCAAAGAATATATATTTGCAAAAATTCTAAGTAAAATAGCAAATAGAATCTAGCAGAAATAGCCTATTAAACACATACACAAGCAAAACAACAACAACAAAACACCCAGCAAGCTTCGTCCACTCATATATCAACCCTAGAAATACTTTATTGAGGTGATTCAATATCATGACATACCTTAATAAAATCTATGATTTCAATAAAGGAGAAAAACCACAGGATCATATGGATAGACACTAAAAATGTGTTTAATAAAATTAATCTAATTTCTAATAAAAATCAGTAGTAGAATTAAACAACTTAAATGTGTCAAAAGCTATTTATTGAAAATCAATAGCAAATATTATCCTACATGGTGAAACGTGAAAACAGTTTTCATTAAAATCACCATTATAATTTGAGTGGCAAATTGGAAAGCAAGAGAAAAGCTATCTTCTCTTCCTCTCCCAATGATATGATTACATACTTAGAAAAACTGAGAGAATCTAGTTAAAAACAAACAAAAACCCCCCACAAAGGTACTAGAATTAATAAGATAATTTGAGAGTGGAGATAGATTTTAAATATGTATTCTTTTTTTTCACAATGACAACAAAAATCATAAAATACTCAGATAAAAATCTAATAAGACACAGGACCTATATAAAGAAAACTGCAATTATTAAAAAACCAGAAATGAAGATCTGAATAAATGCAAAAGCATACGATGTTCTTGGATATGGAGATAATATTTAAAATTTCAATTCTGTCTATAGCTATGCCACCCTGAACACTCCTGATCTCATCTGATCTTGGAAGCTGAGCAGGGTCAGGCCTGGTTAGTACTTAGATGGGAGGCCACCTAGGAATAGCAGGTGCTGTAGGCTTGAAGATATCAGAACATTTTATTGGTATAGGAATCATTAGATAGAGTGGTGGAGTAGAACTGAGAATCCAGAATTGATACCTATGAAAGGTTAATATATAATAAGTGAGCATTTGAACTCAGTAGATAAAAGATGAACTACTTTTTAAATGCTTTGATTCAACAGGTTATCCTGCCACAAGAAAGTAAATTTGAACCCTTATCTTACTTCAAACACACAAATTCCAGATGGAAAAACATAAATATAAAAAAAATAATAATAAATATTTTATAAGATAAATTAGGGAGCTATATGTATTTTTCTAAGGATCTAGAAGATCTTTTTAACCAGGACTGGAAGCCCAGAAGTTATAAAAGAAAAGATGAACATATTCTACTAGAAAAATTTTAACAATTCTATTATAAATGGTACCATAAACAAAGTTAATGGGTAAATAAATGATACACAGTATCTGTGATACAGATAGTAGTCAGAAATTAATTTCTATAAAGTTAATTTTATAAGTTTCAATTCCTATAAATTGACAAGAAAATACTAAGTAATGCAATAGAAAAATGGGCAACAGATATGTAGAGAAAATTCACAGAAGAACAAGTCCAAATATCCAACTGCCATACAAAAAGATGCTCAAATTTCTTTGTGGCCAGGATACAGCCATTCCCAGCTTCTTGTAAAAAGATCAGGGACCTTCATCTGCACTAAACAGAGTCAGGATGCTTATTTTTACTTTTTTCTCACATTAAAATATTATTTTTAATAATAAAATTATTATTAAATTGACATTCAATATTATTTTATAAGGATGCTTGGCTTTGCAAGCCATTTAGGGGCTGGATTTCAGCTCTATCAAATTGTGCATAAACTGCATAATGAATGCAGTGGTCCAAAATCAGAGAAATGCAAATTAATAACACAATATCGCTTTATATCCATCAAACTGGCAAAAACTTAACAAGACCTATACCTGTTGCCAGCGAGGGTGTCGGGGAAAGTGTACTCTCATACACTAGAGTTGTAAAGCGTTCAGTCTTTTTTGAAGGCAATCTGGCAACATCTATTAAAATTAAAAATACATATTCCCTTTGACCCTGGAATCCTACTCCTAGGAATTTATTCCATAAAAATTAAGATGCTAATTTGTAAGGACATGTGTGTGAGAATGTTTACTGCAGCATTGTTTGTAGTTGCCAAGAACTGGAAACATGATGAATAGCCATTAATCAGGGAATGACTGAAAAATTAAAATATATTACTCCATAGAATATTACATGGCCATTAAGTGGAATGAGTTATAGTCTTACCAGATGTCTGAGAGAGATTTTCATAAGATACCGGTGAGTGAGAAAAGCAAGATGCAAAATGAGTGTAATATGATTCCATTATTGTAAAAAACAGAACCAAAAAACCTTCTTGTGTATATATAAATATTTATATGTGTGTGTATGATGACAAAGGGAAATTTAGACGAATACGCTCTAGGTTGTTAATGTGGGGGGAGGGAGGAAAAGAGGAGGACAGTTGCCCACAATGAAACAGTAAATTTGATATGATCCTGGTAGTGTCAGTGCATAGGTGAGTGTGCACCTGTGTGTGTACCTAGTGCCCGGAAGGAAGCTCACGTCAGTGTTACTAACTAGCATGGTGAGATTTCAGGGTATTTTTATTTTCATGATTGTTTCTTTATGTATCGTTTCCAGTTCTTTATAATGGACATGTATTATTTTTATATCTAGGAAGAAGTTGAAGTTATTTTCATCTTGAAAATAGAATAACAACAAAAAACAAATAAACCCCAAACTCAAAGTACTCATACGACAGAGTAACACACACATTCTTATTTATAGTGGGCTTGAGGGTACCGGACTTGAAAAAGGGATGGAAAAGAATGAACAAAGCAAATGTCTATTGCTCTGAAGTATTACCTCAGTTGCAAATTATGAGGCAGTTGGGAAAATGTTTAAAGTCCCACATATATTTGTTATAGCATATCTTTTTGATGGTTTCATTGTGTCAGCAGAATTCTTTGCTGCCTTTTGTAAACTTTTAAAAACTTTTAGTAGATTTACTATTTCAGTATTTGTTTCTTTCTTTGTGGGAGAACCTAGAGAGGAGGGAAGTCTATGGGGGGTGCGGTGAGAAGAACGAGATAAGTAAAAGGTGGGGAGACCTCTCTAGCTATTGGCACTGGCACAGTGTTGCCTGCTGCTTTGAAGGTGTGTGGTTTTACGTTTGAAAAAGAGGAAGTTTCCTCCCTGCTTTTCAGATAACTAATGAAAATAACACTATGTAAGATGACAAGCCCAGCGCTGCAAATGTTAAATCTGAGAGTAAAATTTATTTTGGTGTTTTGGACTTGAAAGAAGAGTTGTTTGGACAGAAGGTGAGAGATTGGGAAATTTGTTGATCTAGTTTTAAGTTGAGGCTTCTAGTTAGTGTGGGTTTTCTTTTACTCAGTTGTTTTACAGACTGATGAAACAAGGGAAATCTTTCAACCTGTAAAATGAGAATCCTCAGAGTCTAAAAGAGTTGTTGAAAGGGTTAAATGGACTCATACAGATAAAGCACTTTAGGATAGTGTCTGATCTTGGAAAGCACTATGTAAGTGCTGTATTATTACTAATCTTTTCTCATTGGATGAGCTCGACTGCTTACACAGGAAACACTTATTTGGGGGGAGAAATGGCCTCTAATATAAAGTAATGACGTTGTTTAAGATTCTGCGATACTGTCTGAATTACTTTGCTTATGATACTTCACCCAACACTGTGAACTTGGGGCACTAAATTCTATTTGATGACAAAATTAAATCAATGGTTACTTATAGTCATCTGAGACTTAGGGATTTAATAAGACATTAAAAACACTTTTGATTTCTTTAAATAAATGTGATTTTCAAAAAAAATCAGGTGTTCCTGATTCTCTGGGATGGGACACATAGATTCCCTAGGGATATCTAGCAGTTTTCATCAAAGATCTCTTTTCCTAATAATTAAAAAAAGAACCTTTAAAAATATCATGTGATGAGGATAAATTAAGGGGTTTTGCTTTGGGATTTGGTGTTTTGTTTCATCCTGTTATAATGTCCCACTACGCATACGACCTCTTCTCTAGTTCAAGAGCAGAGTCTTCGAATGCCATTTCTAACTCTGTACCTCTTTCACCTTCCCTTGAGTTCTGGATAAGCTATTTTGACCCACCCACTGGGAGAGCACTCCTGGTGTGGGAGATCAGGAGCCCTGAAAAGAAGGCAGGAGAAGAAAAGACCTCATTCCTCTGCATTTGCAGTGAGCCAGCAAAATAAACCCCCTGCAAGGCTGCCAGGTTTTAAAAGCACCCTAGTGTGTGAGAACAATTGTGTGAGCGCAGAGCAAATGCGAGGACTCTGCCCTTCTCCAATCTCATTCCTCCTAGTCCTTACTTAAAATAGAAACCAGTGCCTGTGGTGGCCATTTGGTAGCCTGAGTTTTTAAAAACTCCCAGTGCTCACCTGCCTTCCTGCTTTTGGAGATGTTGTTGCTGTTTTGGCGCCCTCTCCTTAGGGGCTTTGTCTGGGGGACAGATTTGTACTCTTCCCAGCAGCACCATGTGCCTTGATGCATTTAAGGCACCTGAACAGAAGACAGAATGATAATTTGAGTTTTCACAGTATAGGTTCTGGGATCCTCTCTCCAGTGTCTGAAGCATAAATCTGTCTGTGACTTCTAGGTTAAATGAATAGTCCTCTGAAGCATCGACTATTAGCAAGTGTGGCCTTTGGGACTTTTTGAAAAGGCAGGGCACCTCAGGATATTCTCTTGGATATTCAATTTCAGGTAGCCGACCATTCAGGGGATGTAAATATAGGTTGTAGATACAACATGGCATTTGTATAAGAAAAACAGAAAGGTGTTGTACATTTTATAAGCAAAGAAAGTAGCATGGTGTACGTCATACATTTGCACTGAAATGGCCTACTGTGTGTCTCTCCACGTTCTCAAAGCAGGGAGAATGCAAGTTCCAACACATGGCTGGCTATCCCAGCAATCCAGGCACTCATACACTCATATCAGTGGATCAGTGCATGCTGGTTTTCTTCTTCTTCTTCTTCTTCTTCTTCTTCTTCTTCTTCTTCTTCTTCTTCTTCTTCTTCTTCTTCTTCTTCTTCTTCCTCCTCCTCCTCCTCCTCCTCCTCCT